>JADLZN010003190.1:699479-913935 GCA_018155175.1 Sinocyclocheilus anophthalmus
TGCCACATGATCTGTCCTGACATTAATGACAATGGATGTTCAGCAGTGAATCACCAACCAGTCTCTGTGTGCAAAAAACTAAACAAAACCATGAGGTAGAAAAATCAACAGCATTTAAGTTTTAGGTTTCATATCATTTTTGTTGGATGTTAAACGACAAAATGTGTCTGAAACAGCAGATTCTATTGTATAATGTGATATATAACATTTACTTAACATTCACAAAAATGATATAAAATGAAAATGCAATAGCTGATGGGGAGGGTTGTTGTTTTCAAATGTGTTGGCCTGTGTTTTATATTTTTCAGTAAGTGAGCTGTTTTAAAAGTAAAATGTTTCCTTTTTTTTAACTTTTTGGAGTTGGGGGAAGACTGCAGGGCTGGTATTAAAATGATTTTAACATGACATGATTTAAAAAAAAAAGTACATTTATTAACTAAATTAATGAATGTACAAACTAAGCTGATATATTGATGTTTGCTCTGAGTGGTTTCAGTGGGTCCTGTACAGTTTAATGCCTTGAGATGACATCACGGGCCCCTTCATCACTGGGCCCCCCGATGACATGATATTTAACATTTAATATTTGCCTATAGGCAATGTGTATAGGCAAATGTGAATCAATTTTGACCCATATTTGGGGTACCCTAAAACACAATTTTATTATATATCTATATATATTTATATTAGTTTATTTAATAGTTATAATATTATTTTTACAGTTTTTGTTTTAAGCACCCAAAAATGACATGTCGTCCCAAACTTGTATGACTTTATTTCTTCTGTGGAACAAAAATATATTTTGAAGAATGTGTAAACTGGGGCGTTCATACAATGGAATAACCATACCGTTAGAGTTTAATTAATATTAGAATCGTTTTTATGTTTACATGTCCTAACATTGGGTGGTTTTCAATTTTCATTATTATTATTTTTTAAATGTTATATGTTTTTTATTTATTATTTATTTGTTTAATTCCAGTTTTAGCTTTTATCATTGTAGGGCAAATGTTTCCAGTAGCTAGTTAGCCTAAATATAATAACCCTGGGAAGTAATGCAACCATAACTGTCTGGTTACCAACATAGTTCAACATATTTTCAATTGTGTGTCATACAGGTTTGGAAAAACATGAGGGTGAGTAAATGACCGATTTTTTTATTTTTTTTTTTTTGGATGAACTATCCCTTTAATTGATACTTTACTGAAATATCAGAACACACCATGTGGAAAAATAATACAAAAACTAACTAATTCACGAGTCATAACGAGGAAAAAAATAAACCAATTTGTGTTGTTCGAAAGCAATTACATCTTGATAATGAGACTGAGCTGGCGTTTTCAACATCAGAGGGTCTATTTTCTTCCAGCGTCGCAGTGGCGGCGGTGAGTCGTCTGCGCGGAAGGATATAGCACGGGACTACACCCAGGCGCTGTCTCAGTCCGTCGGCTTTCTTTCCTGCCCGAGCTGAGATTTCACACAAGCCAACGAGCCGGACAGCACAGGAGACGCCAAAACCCTCCTCCGCTCAACCCTCGCTAGACCTTCAGCACGTGTAGCGTTAAATCCACTCCAGTGGGTGTAGTTTATCCTATACATCCTTTCAAATCACAGGAAAATGTCTTGGCAAACCTATGTGGATAATCTGATGGCCGATGGCAGCTGCCAGGATGCCGCCATTGTTGGCTTTACGGACGCCAAATACGTTTGGGCATCGTCAGAGGGTGGTACTTTTAGCGGTATAACGGTAAGATTTTGCTAGATTAGCACCAGTTGTGCGGTTAACGCTTCGTTTTCATTGAATTCGGGGTGTAATTTGTGTGTTGGGGCGAGCGGAGGGATTCGGGTGTTAGCAAGCTAGTCAGCTTTAGCACGCGTGCACGGGTAGCCGGTCTCGTGCATAGCGCGAGCTAATCATTTCAAGCGTATATCGCAATAAAATCAACACTAGTGATCGTGTTTATCATTAGCGAAGCTGCGACGGTATAACCGAACCGAGGTATTTTCCCTCACAAAAGCGAAAGGACTGTGAATGTTAGTGTTTCTGCTGAATGGATCGAGGCCCAGATGAAAGCACAGGGCTGTGGCCACGGCCTCTAGACTTCATTACTCATATCACAATGAACCACATTATGCTTAACTAGCGACCCTAGTTAAAGTGCAACCGCTGTACAGCCGAACCCCCACAGCAAGTTTTCTTTAGATTTCGACGACTTTCATTGGATGCAAACGGGTCCGGCTTTGATTAAATCACACATTTCCTTATGCATTATTCAGCAATATCGATTTCCACGCGTTGTGCATTGTGTTTTTATATTTCGTAAGTCCTTCAAATGCACAGATCCCCTCGCTGGATTGTTAGCAAGCCCGGGATTCTCTCAGAGATCGGACTCGGTCTGATCAGTCTTGAGATAAGCTGCAGTCTTAGGCCACGAGAGGAGGAAGTTCAGACGGTTTTCCCTACAGGAACACAAAGATGGCGTCCCGTCGCCTGTGCATGCTCACTCTTTCCCGCATCACACTGTTAGTGTTAGAACACATCGAGCATGAGTTGTGCTGTTATCATTGGCACGCTTTAAAAAAAAAAATAATAATAAGTGGGTCACCCTAACTCGCTATTTGGAATGGGTCAGATTGGTTGCACTCATGGCATGCAAATAATCCATTCAGGTTTTCTACAAAAAGTATTTACAGCTTGTGTGACCTGCATGATACTAAACCTTACTTAATGATCTGACTATTAAAACAAGTTTTTTTTTTTTTTTAAATGCTTCATTTTTCAGCCCGATGAAATCGATGTCATTATCGGCAAAGACCGAGAGGGCTTCTTCACCAGTGGGATGACTCTAGGGAAAAAGAAGTGCTCTGTGATCAGAGACAGCCTTCATGTGGAAGGGGACTGGACAATGGACATCAGGACAAAGAGTCATAATGGAGAGCCGACATACAATGTTTCCATAGGCAGAGCTGGCAAAGGTAAACTATACGTGTAATATGTTCAATTTAGTGCACAAATATATTCAAATCCCCCGCCGACAAGCACTTGATGATTTTATTCATTCATTATATTAGGTATCCGTGTCTGCTCTGAACAAGTATTAGTATAGAGTAGCTCTGGGAAACGTCTTAACTCCTTACGATTTTTTCACTAATCGTTTTTTTCATAGCAAATTTAGGAAAATGACCCTTAATGCTAAGATGTGCCCACTCATACAGTCTGCCTTTGTGGTCCTCTTTTTGAATGTAAGGAAGGTATAGTTTAAAGCCAGTGCAATCTTCTGTCCCGCACTCCTCCTTTCTGAAAATCACCCAAGTGCTGGATTTCAGCACTGTGCATGTACAAGCTTTTCTTGATCTAACGCGTGTGAGATTTTTCTTCTCCCTATCACTAGTGGATACGTCTAGTGGAAACGCGTCAAATTCGCAAAAACGCCCATATATCGCAAAAAAGTTTTTACGCTCTCATGAGGTGGTTTTTCAGGCAATGCGAAAAAGGATTAATTTGCAAAACTGCAATGGAAACGGCTTTTTCACATTTACAGGTCACATGGCGTATGTAAAAAGTCATATGATCAATCTTCAATGCACTATAACCTCCAAGAAACACATCACACCTGACCCTCTCCAGTATAAGGGGCGCTCCTACCATTAATGCTTAGACAATTTACACAATGCACATGTCTGTGGTGCAGTGTGGCTCTGATACACAGAAGCTGATTGCGGCCACAATGCTTGTGTTTATGTTTTTATACAGTCTATGGTTTATTCCAGCCGCGCCACGCACGCTTCTGAAGCGGCTCTCTTTGCTGCTTCTGTAAAGATACACGCATAAGCCTCCTTTGAAATACTATAGCAAAATCCGTTGCCATGACTTGTCGCGAGAGGCAAAAGGTTACGTTTTATTCGCATAACATTGGTTAATGGAAAAGCCGTCATTTCACAACAGTTTTTTCATCAGCATTTATAAAATATTGCAAAAGTTTTTGCGCAAATCTGTAATGGAAACGCGCCTATTGTTTAAAGAATTCGGGCCGGAGCTATCAATCATCCGGTTGTGCGGTAAACACCCCTCCACACCCTATTATCCATGTTAGATAAATCAAGTAGACGTTGATTATTTGCGCAATCCCGGTGGTGAGTTTTAAAGATCTTGTATTCATAACCAAAGTTGGGTTGCTTGTATTACACCCAGCGTGTTTTGGCACACATTCAATAGACAACGTAGTGTCAGTGTGGTCCTACGAAAGTCTCTCAGAGATGTCGTAGCAAGGTAACTCCGTTTCGAAGGGATTTAGGGTGTGTGGGGTGAGTCGAAGGTCCTCTGGAATGTGGCAGCGTCAAATTCCCCTTCCTATTTCCTCTTTCCTGTACACTAAAATATGTCACTACAAAGCTCAAGCAGCCAGCTTCAGACCTCCCTGTCAAATACTCTGAATAACGTTCTTCTACTTGGTTGCTTTTAATGGTGAAGCGCATGTGCATGCAAAAGCTTCTGATCGCAATTGTGATTCTCTTTCTCCTCTGTTTCATGACTGTTCCCTTTTTTTCCTTAACCACAGCACTTCTCAACTTTCCCCTTCTCTATTTCTTCTCTTTCAGTCTTGGTTCTTGTAATGGGCAAAGAAGGGGTCCATGGAGGCGGATTGAATAAGAAGGCATACTCAATGGCAAAATACTTGAGGGATTCAGGGTTCTAATGTAATTAAGCTTGTTTAGTTTCACTTGAGGGACAGAAAGAAGAAAGAAGTTTGCTGTTAAGCTTTCTCCTTCAAGCAGTTAATGTCTTGAAAAAATTTAATAGCAATCAAGGGAAGAATGGTGATAATGTCCCCGTGTCATCGGGGGGAAAGACTTTTTTTCTTTTCTTTTTTTTTTCAGTTTTGGTCATTTGTCATCTCTTTTCTTTCCTTATGTACTCCAGTGTTGGTTATAGTCATGGGAAAGGAAGGTACCCACGGAGGATTGCTCAACAAGAAAGCATTTGGCATGGCTGAGTACCTGAGGAAAGTTGGATACTAAAGCAGCCCCTTCCCATCCATCCACACAGCAGCTCACTTTAATACACCGCACCACACTACCCACCCCTACCCTCATCCTCGCCCCCTTTTTGTCAACTTGACTGCACTACCAGAAACAGTTAGTAGATGCATCGTTGTCTTTCTCCAAATCGTATCTGTCCATTTTTTTTATGAAGTTCTCCTTTTGTTTAATGCTCCATGTCCTTTAGTTTTCCCAGTTTTGACATCTTTTTTTGTGCCACAGTAAATCAAGCATGTTGGTTTTATGAAGGTTCAATCACAAACACTACTGTACATACCATAGATGTAAAAAATGAAGATAAAAAAAAAAAATTGGATGACCCAGAATTTGTGTAAAGTCACTACATTGTCCAATTTGTTTTCCTTAGGCACTGCTAATGAACCAGCTTAAGATAGATTGATGCCTCTCAAGTGCTTTGAGCCCTTGTTGAGCTCTCATGGTCTTCCTTGTATACAGCATGTCCAGGATGGAAAAAGTGCATGCATATCTTTTAGGTCAATATCATCGTTTTCCAGTAACTAACTACACCACCTTGTCTCAGCTTTGAGAATGAAGATAACCAGTCATGTAACACTTTATTTTATTTTATTTTTCTTATTGTTTTTCTGTTCTTTTCTTGGTTTGATCCTGAATTCACCACCTTTGCCCCAGCTACTATTATATGCCCTGTACCTTCTTTAGTTTGAGAACCTTATATCAAATGCTTTTGCTGTAGTATTTGGATGTGGTCTTGTAAGTCATTGGTCTAATGTTGGAATATTCTGAATGTGGTGGCAGATCAGCATATACAAGGTTTGGGTTAAGTTGTTCCCCAAGAGCCTTTGCATCCCGGACTGTATGGACATTCCATCGCTACAATAGCTCAGGCACTTATAATTGTTTGCCAGCTCCTGTAAAATGTTTTTCCTTTTGTTTGTCCTTTTTTTTTTTTTTTTTTTTTAAGACAAAAGTGCTGCCATCCCAATGTACCTCTAGTTCTGTCCATTTCACTTTGGGTTCTCTAATAGGACCAATTTTGTTGTTGAATCTGGTGGGATTAACAGAATTGCTCCAAACTGTTGTTGTGAAGGATGACTGCTAGCTTCATCTGTTGCCGACTTTATAACACTAAATTTTCAACACTTTAAATACACAATGTTACACCAAGCTCATTTGTATTAAACACTATTACTGGCTTAACAGTTTGAAATTAAAAACCAAATATATAACTACCTGAGAATTCCTCTCATGAATGTCTTGAATAGATGAGATGGCAGTCTTGTTGTTAACGTCACATCAAAATTCTTAAACATTTTTGACTTTTAATCTGTTATTTTCAAGAATGAAACCATTTGGAAGTCATTGCCTTGTAAACTACTTAATTGCGATGTATCAAACTGTCATAGCACGGTACAAATGCTTCATTAAATAGACAAAAAACAAAAAAAAGATACTGAAGTAAACTGTGTACACTAACTTTTTCTGGGATATGGTGGTATTAGTTGGAAAAAGACCACTAGTTGAAGTCAGTTGTATTGTGGAAACTTGTTAAATAAAGCTGTGTATCCTGTGCCATAATGTAGATCTGATCTGTTGCTACTGTGAGATGGATTTTAACTGCTGCCCTGTGAGAGGAGTCAATTCTTCAGTGGCACCTTTAGGATATTTGGCATCAATTCAACCTCCAGGGCATGTGGAAAATGTACAGATTAAAGAAAAGATAAAATTATGTCCAGTTCTCTCCCTTCTTACATCTGACCAGCTGATATTCAACTCAATATGCGTGGAAGGAAAGAAAAAAAATGCCATGATTTAACCACCTTGTTTACAGACAGATCAAATAAACCTATTCCAACCAGAAAATTGATTTTGGTCACTCGTTTGTCTTCAAGCATCTTTCCTATCAATTTGAAGAAAAGGAAATCTACAAACGACAGTGTAGGGCATGGTAGGTATCAGAAAATATTTTGTTTCTAAGCAGTTTTCAGTATGTGAACTTCCATGTTGGTATTAAAGAATATCATTTTGATTTCAGTACTCACTAATAAGCTCATTAGTTGTCATTGACGTGGGTAAGCCTGAAGGGGTCGCTATAATCACAAACATGCACCACCTCAGATGACTCTTTAATCTTCTTGCTGGTAAAATGAGCTTATCTGATGTAAAGACTGAGTATGCATTACACGTCACAACATCTAATTTGACATTTGAGGATGCCATCTAGTTTTAAAACAGGCAAAAACATATGTAGGATACATTATATAGACTATACGAAAAGAATATAGACTTACAGGTGCATCTCAATAAATTAGAATGTCGTGGAAAAGTTCATTTATTTCAGTAATTCAACTCAAATTGTGAAACTCGTGTATTAAATAAATTCAATGCACACAGACTGAAGTAGTTTAAGTCTTTGGTTCTTTTAATTGTGATGATTTTGGCTCACATTGCAAGAGTACCCTACTAATCCAGGGACAATAATTTAAAATAATCATTTAAAAATTAATTTAAAGATTAGATAATAATGTTGTGTAGTCTTTAATACTATAGACACAGCCAGTTTTACTCACTGGGAAATTTATTCGTCATAAAATTATTACTTCCTAATTGTATTCGAGTCTTGCACACATGCTATACAGATAATCTAGAGTCGTGCATTAATTTGAGTGCTGACAGATATTATGGGAGGGGCTTGATTTTGACCCTTAAGAAACTTTAAATAATGCGGTCACGTAACAAATCTGTTCAAATATAAAATTAAATGAATTGCTAATTACTACATTGAAATAAAAATGTAAAGCCTGTGCAAATATCAGAAATCGTGAATATAAATAATTGGCAATCATATCAAAAATATAAACAGTGCATATTTAATTGATCTATTACAACGTTTATATGCTGCCAGCCAATCGCTGCATTGCTGATCGTGGTTTAGGAGTTCATACAAGCCCCTTTTAAACTAGCCCATGAACGCTCAATTATCTCATATAACTCAATCCAGCCATACTAATCATCAACAACAGGTGCGATCCTGATGAGCGCGATTATATCATCTCGGATGTAATAAGCGACGTACGATGAATGGGCCCCCGGTCAGCAGAAGACACTACTTCAAAAACATAAAATAAAAAATCATACAGTCTAAAACTTGACTGGTAGTCAAGTCACACACACACACACTCATGCACAGCCCTTCTTTCCCCTCACTAGGCTTTTTAACAGGTGCCTCTGATTTGCCAGACGTTCCCTAATTGTAGACGTAAGATCTTGTATATTTCGGCTGCTTGAGATAGGCCGGGGTTTGCGACACACTACAGCGGCGTGGTGCGTGTGCAAAACGGCCTTGTCGAATGGCGTTTAAAGAGAAACCAATCCTGACGTGTTGTATGTTTATTTGGCTTACCTTTATTAAAATTAGTGGTTTTGTGGTACTTAATGAGGAAAAACGTCTTGATTCAGCGGGCTCTTTTGATAAGAATGCACGCACAAGAGAGTCATTTGATCGAGGGGACCAGAAGCCGAAATCTGGAGCACAGGTTGGGCGTCTTCTCATTTGGCAAGACCAAGCTTCAAAATCACATGGTGGTGGTGGTGGTAGAGTCAGGTTTTCTTCGGACTTCAGTTCTTGCAGTCAACCCCATGAGAATGCAAACCAGTCAGATGATTCAGGTAAAGATGTCCCTGTGATTTGCTGAATGCATTTGTGTTAATTTAAGTCAATAAAAGATTAGGTGGTTTTTAAACACTAACAAGATGAATACTTGTAGTTGTTATTCCGTATTGTTAGTCGCTCAAAACGTCTTTGATTCTTGCACATCCTTGCAAAGAGATTTCATTTTTAATAGCATGTGAACTATTCCAATGTGGAGTTGTCTTTCTGTTCACATTTTCCGTATCTTCTGTTAATAGGCTGGATGAAGCTGCAACCTCTTTGGGAACAGGTTTATGGTCTAAACACCCGGTTTACTCCAACAGTGGAAAGGCTACTTGGAATGAAACCCAAGGTGGATTGTGATGGAGATGTGATGAAATTGACAGTTCATGGACGAGAGGCTCCTTTTGGGTCCAACTTTCTTATTGATCGAGGTTTGCTTCTCCACTGACTTTTTGTTTTTTTCCACTTCAAATGTTCCACCCCAAAAAAAAATTTCTGTTCTTCTGTAGGAAGCATCCCACCGCTTCCATTGGCACAGTTGCCCTCAGAATGTGGCCATATATTTTTGAGAACATGGAAAGACTTTGTTTTCGTTGTACCATATAATGGATGTTACGTATCACAAGAGGTTTGTGTTTATATTTGAATGTAAGTGGATTATAGCATGTATGATCCCTTCTGACTCCCCCCCCCTTTGTGTTTTCAGAGAGACACTTTTGTTCTTCCTTTACTTTGGTGGGGATTGCCTGTGAAAATGTCTTGTTCCTCACTGACCTCGGCAGAAAGTGAGCCAATGGTCTCCTGCTACAGTGATGGCATGATTGTGAGGCTGCATAGAGGAGTTTCCGAGAACCTAAAGATCAAAGGTAACACAAAGGTTCATGTTTGTTTACATAGGTTGGTGTGAGCTTTACAGGTCTAAATTTGATTAATTCTGCTTAAACCTAGTAATGAATGAATGGCAGCCTCTTCTGAAAGTGTCGGCTAGATGTGGATACAGCTTGGTGTCACATCCAGAAGGTGTGGTCATCCATGCCCCATATATGCCATGCACGGAGCCAAAGGTATTCAACATGTTCTACATTTTACCTGAATTTCATTGTCACTCATCTTGAATACAGTAAGCTTTTGCCTTACTTTACAGGATGGGGTGTTCACTCTCAGCATGGCAATGGAGAGCGAGTTTAATCTGTCCTGCCCAGCACTGTCGCTTGGTCTTCCTATGAGTGCACCTGATCTTGTACGTGAAAATGAATGCATTTCTGTACCTCATGCTCTGATTTCAACAACACTCCCTCCCGCCACAATTACTACAACTACTAAAACCACTCAGCCAAAGCAGGCTCCTACAAGAAGTTCAACAACTTCCACAAGTTCAATTCAAAAGTTGGCTACTCCTCCCTTCCCTTATTACATCCCTGGCCAGCCAGATTTGAAACCTGTTCCTCCTAGTTACCCTTTTCTCTTGTTTCCTCCAAACATACCACCAACGATTCTTCCTCAAGGTCCCAAAATTGTGGGTCCCCCAACTACTATTACCCAGAGGCCACAAGCACCTATTTACGCAAAACGTCCTCGAACTTGGTACCCTTGGTACCCTAAGCCCAGCTTGGGTCTTACGCGTGACCCCAGTCATCAAAGTGCAGCTGGGCCACATTATCCAATAAAACATTTGTTGGCTTCTATAGCCCCTATCACTCCCCTACTAAAACCCACAGGTAATCATCAAGATAAGTTTACTTTCACCGCACCCATTGTCCCTCCTTTGCAGTGGGCGCCTATGTTTCCTCCCAGCAATATGGTATATCCTTTATATCCTGGAAAACCTGAATTTGTCGCTCCCTCCTCAGCAGTCTTTCCTCAAGTCTCCTACCTGCCTCATCACTCCCAAACCCAACAAAGACCCTCTGAGCCACATTTTCCACCAAAACCAATGTCTAAAGCACCTATACCTGCCCCTACGAGAAAGACAGGACCGCAGCTCCTCCACTCTCCACTCCTCTCCTTCCTGCCACATCGTTCAGAAATGCCACCCGTTCTTACAAAAGTTCCGCAGAGTAATACAGTTTCCACCTCTGGGGCTGTTACTTCCAGTTCAACCACATATTCAGAAGAGTCTGAACAAGCCGTACAACCACAAGCTTTTGTGCTTCCATACCAATCAGTTGTTAAGGGTCCTCCTATGAACTTACACTTTGCTTTAACCCCAAGCACTAATTCTACCCCTTCACTCCCCAAATTTCCTCAAGTTGTTCACACCCCTACCCCAATAAAGGCTCCCTCGACTCTAATTAGTTCATCCCATGCACATTCTTTTCACTGTCCAACTTTCTGCCCTGGAGCCCCTTCAATTTTCTACCACAACCATCACCATTTTGGTCATCCTCTTCAAATGTCTAATCTTGACGTTTCTAGTATGACCAAAATTAAAGGCCAAATGTTGTCGTCATCTGTTGAATCTCCTGGTTCAACCCTTCTTTCCCTTATTCAGGCTATGGGTTATAAGTATGGCCCACTTTCCTCAAAACGTACAGCTGTACCACCAGCATCAGATTATACAGCAATGCAATATTTGGTGGAGAATCCCCTAATTAAGGATACCGATGCCCCTGGTACTTCAAAGTATTTGACAAGGCCAACCATGTGGCCCTACATTTTTAGGAAGTTGGAATCAACTGCTGCCTCTCCACGGTCTACAATGAAACCTGCGAATGTTGCTCTTGTTATTCATCCTTTGGCACCTTCTAAGCTGCATTCTAGACTCTTACAAAATAGACCAGCTGCTGAACCTCTTGCTTATTCAGACCAAATCCCAGACCCTGCAGTTAACCAGGCTGAGATACAGCGGTTTTTCTCCCCTTGGGGCCATGACACACAGCCAATGTTAGTTGCTCCAAATAATGTTCCCTCTTTTGAGAAAATGGTCCAACATGACATTTCTTCAAAACCTACAATGCCTCCAACTCATGGCAAAAATATATTTATGAATTACTGGTATCAAGCTGCTAATTTGAACGCCAAGCCCCCTATGTCTAATTCTCCCATAAAAGACTCTCTCGCCCAGATGCCATTACCTCACCCATCCAATAATCACAATCCATTTGAGCCGTCAAATCAGTCGCCTCAACCAGAGCGAAGTGGTGGCAAGAACCCTCCACTGCTGCTGAATTTTCATCCCTTTATGCAGATTCACAACTCTGTGCCAGTAATGAGCCCTCAGCTGTCTTTCCCTCCAAATGGAGAATCTGTGGTTCCTGTGTTTAGGAGCCCAAAATTATTTGAGACGCACTGGGTTCCTGCTGTTCAATCGAACAAGGATGCATCCACTGCACACTGAGGAATGTGGAGAGCTGGAAACAGTGCTAACTTACAATAAAAGTGTTTAAGTGGAAAAACTGTTATTGGCTTTTTCTTTAAAGACCCTTTTTTGTTGTCACACGAGACGTAGAAGAAACATGTTTAAGAGGTTGGGGGTGGGTTGAATGTTTATATCGGCGATGTCCAATCCTATTCTCCTTCCAGCTGAGAAACGTGAAAGCTGTGGTCTGTATATTCGGTCATTTCTACCAGAAACCCTACGTCACTTTCTTAGATGAGCAAGTTACAGAAAAAGAATGTATGCGTCCATACCTCCGTTTGCCTTGCAAACGGAGGTATGGACGCATACATCTGACAATGTTTAGCTGTTTTTATTGTAAAATGACAGTTTAACGAAGAGTTACTATGTTTTGAATAGGCTCAGTATTAGGGTATATTACCTGTGATACACAATGGCATTGGAAATACAGCATTTAAAATAAATACTAGAGAATGTCTGTTTTTTTCTTTTTGACAATTTTTAGTTTAATCATTTGAATGTTGTATAGACCTATTGAAGGGGTGTTTAAAATATACAGTGTTCGTGAACAGACTTTTTCCTCAAAGCCATTTCTGTGAAGAGTGTGATAAAGATATGGCCATCGTCCTGTGAGAGTATGACCTCATCAAGTGATCATTCCTAATGTGGGATATTCAATGAGATCTTATGATGAATTATTTTTTGTTCTAAAACCTTTCTAACTATTTCCACAATTCCTTAAGGTGAAAACACTGCTTATTGATTACAAAATGCACTAAACACAGACTCATAAACATTTGCATTTTATTACAGCACCATAGTAACAGGCACAGCCTTTATTGCTTCCTTAACAAGAAGGCCAGTTTTGTTTTTACATGTACCTGCTTTGTTATAAAACATTTACTCCTGACCGACTGCATTTATGAGTTTGGTGGCTACCTCAGAACAAGGTCGTGAAATTTGACCAGGTCAGAAATGTTTCTTTTTTCCTGGACAAATGGGAGCAAGGAAAATCGGCTCTGAAAGAACAGCTGTTTTTTCTGACACTGCTGCATCTACTGCTGGCCCTTCTGTTGCAGCGACCTCCCTCTTTACAACAGGAGCTTCCTTTGGCGCCATCACCACCTCGGCTGATTCAGAGGATTCTGCAGAGAGCAGACCGCTGGCCAAGGGGTCATGGAGTGCTGTCAGCTTGTGATGTTTGAGGCCGTGGATGGCAGGGTTGTGCTGAGGTCCAAAGGTGTGTGCATGCAGAAGTTGTTGGACTCGCACTGTGGCGTTGCTTGCTGGATCCACAGCTGGGGTCTGTCATGAATAAAGGAATTAATAAAGTATATTATAGTGTGTCTAACTTTAGCTTAATCAGAGTTTAAGGTTTAAAGGTGAAGGATGTAATTTCTATGCCAATAATGGTGCCAAACGGAAATGCAGTCTGTTTGGTGGATGACTGGGGCCAGTCATACACACACAGAAAAAAGGTAAAAAAGTTACCCTTTCACTACATGATTACGTTTTAACCACATCTTTGTTTGCATTCATTTAACTTGTCCCAGTTATGTCATGAGACTATTAGATAACCATTTTTGATCAGTAATTAAGTTCTGATGAAGAACAAATACAATAAACTTACCACTGCAGGTTGTCTCTAATATAAATCAAATTATTGATTAAAGGCAGTCGTTGCATTTACAGTGTTTTACATTGTAAGTGCACATTGTGTTAATGTGAAATAATAAAGAGATATTTACTGGGCCAAAGATTTTGCAGTCAACATCATTCAGATCGGCAGAACCTTTAGCTAGACAGAGGCCATGGATCTAAAAATAGTCACAAATACGGATTAGACACTTTGAAGTCAACATGAAAGACGGTTCAAGCCATTTTGCTTCTGTAATCTGATGTTATTTCTGAGCAAAAGAGGATATTCAACAGGAAAAATGTAGGACAAGATTTGATTTTATGCGTGGGATTTGACTGGATCATGAAAAGCGGCCATGCAGAATGGAGAGAAGGACGGGGTGGGGTTTAAAAATGAAGAGGGTTTAGTGAAATCATCTGAAAAGTCAAGTCGCTTCAAAGGTTTAGCACCAATGTATGCACAATAAACCAGGAAAGTTCAGAAATTAAATCGGGTCATTCGGTTTCACGTTGACTTTGACACACAAAGCCAAACCAGCCAAAGTCTCTCTCTCTCTCTCAAAGATTTTAAAATTTTCTTACAGCAACAGTGTGATTCTGAGGGATGCATATATCATCATCTTGACTTGTGCAGTTTGTCCCAATAATGGCATATTCTGCAAAGTACCTGGGTCCACCACTGGCAATCTGCAAAAAAAGGAGAAAACAGCACCATATTGTCTATTGCGAGCTTTATTGTCTAAAGATAATTTGTAGTACTCCATGTACATTACCTGGGATCTTATGCGTCCAATTTCAAGGAGTGCAAACTTTGTGTTTAGAGTATTATTTTGATTGAAATAATCTAAAGAGGATTCAATGAGTCGGAGGCCATCGGTGTCATTTAAAAGAACGAGTTGAGGGCAGCCTAAGCATTCAGCTGATTCTAGACACAACAACAACAAAAAAAACATCTCCTCTCTGTGATCAGATGACAAGTGCATTTGTTTTACAGTGCTCTTTTGTCCTCTTACCTGTCTCAGTTTCACACTTGAATGCCACAACAGACAGACCTTGAGTTGTACTTGCCAGTGCAAAATCACAATCTGCCTCAACTGCCTAGAAGAGAACCAGAAAGATACTTAATTAGTTGCAATATAACATTTCTGAAAGTACGCATACAAATAAAGTTAGTTCTCACCGTATTAACGTTTTGTCTGACTGGACAAAGGCTCACTGGCGTTGGATCCAAGACATGACACGTAGTTTCCAGCAAATCCAACTCCAGATGATACACGTCCGCTTGAAGTGGCTTCAGAAAGACATTTGAATCTTAAAAGCCCCATTTGTACCAGTAGTAAAATCTGCTACATTTATGTAAAAGAGAACCTTTTTGAATAGTTGTGTAGATATAAAAACATTAGTTTATAGAACAAATTTGATCACAATGGTACATTTTCAGAAGCACATCACAAATACTGTGTAAATTCCATAAACTGGATGCTACGTTTCGTCCATTTCAGTGGACGAAATAATCATATATCATATCTACATTTTTAAAGCCAATGTTACTAATTTGCATACACCACATGACTGTTACAACCACCATCACACAAGCATTATTCACGATCATCCGTTATCTTACCATGGAGACGATCTTGATTTTGTCAATTTGATTGAGGGCATATTTGTAACCGTGTGTGTGCTGAGCATTGAGGAAATCCTGTGCCACCAGAGCCGCTGCTTCAGCCTCCGGGGAATCGCAGGGAGGGAAGCTAATGCTGGGCATCACCCCCTGCGCCCGTGACCCCATTACCAGGAGCCCGAGAACAGTGAGTGTAGCGCAGAGCTGCATGCTGAACAGTAATAACCTGAAATCCTGAAGAGAATATGCGGACAGAGGGTAACCGGGTTTGGTTTGCTGTATATATATATATATATATATATATATTGCTGTACTTTAGTCTTGACCACATGGTCAATGTAAAGACATTCTGGCTTCTGTTACGTAAATGACTCCAATGAACCAACTTTGGGTGCCAAAGTAAACGAGAGTGGATGTTCAAAATAAAGTTTGTTTTGGGGAAGCAGGGGTGCTTTTAAACTTTGACCACGTCCTTGATGATAAAAAACGAGCATGAATGGAGCCTGAATGAAAACCTCCCGCTTGTTTTCTTGCTAAGAGTTCATGCATTTTCAACAAATATAATCAGAAAAGTAAAAGCCCTTGATTTGACTAACTTTTTTTGCAAACGTTTGTCAGATTTCAAACACTTACTTTTATACTTTTAAAAAACGGTTTTGCTGTTTCTAGTGCTTATCGAACACCCAGCAATGCAAAGCAAACATAACTTCATGCAAACTTGTTTTTCTGAAGTGACTCTATTTGCCTGACTATTGCGGAAATCCAGTTCAACTACTGCACAGTGGTCAACAATATAAGGGATGCTTGCAAACCTGATTTGATCAAGAGTCGCATGCTATTTTATGGCCTATATTTCCCCATAATTTCATTTTAAGAAAGAACTTAATCTCTTTTCATTTGTGATATTCTAATCTCAAAAACATCATTAACGTATGAAAACATGCCGTCAGTCTCAAATTCATGAAAACTAAAACTAAAAATATTCACAGCTGCTGGCTAGAAAAATATGATCATGTTTGTTGGTTGCATTTATTACAAAAATATTGGTGATGCTCTTATTTTTGTGAATAGTTCAATAGATTTGCAAAAGACATCTGCTATATAGGTTTGATAATGGAAAATAATGGAAAGCTGAAGCAGTCATTTGAACACTTAGGTATAAAAGTCCAGGATTAAATATTGACTCCAGAATAAAAAAGAAAAAAGCATTTAATGATGTGCAAATCCATGCTTTCCTTATGATCAGAATATGAGAGTATTTCATAACACTGGGCTTTATACATATTATGATTAACCACATTTTCTTCTAGTGGTGTGCACATGTTATGAGAAACATTTTGAGAACATTTTCAAAAATAGATATTTATGAGGAAAAGGAAGGCGCACGTAAAGCCTTTCACTCGCAGATGCTACAATGTGTACAGATCTGAGATTTTTTTAAAGGGGTCATAGGATGCCCATTTTCCACAAGTTGATATGATTCTTTAGGGTCTTAATGAAAAGTCTGTAACATAGTTTGGTTAAAATTTCTCAACGGTAGAGTAAAACACACCATTTTTACCCTGTCAAAAACAGCTCTTTTCAGAGCAAGACGTTTTGTAGCATTTTCCTTTAAATGTTAATGAGCTCTGCTGACACCGCCCCTCTCTTCTAAGCTCGTAGAGAGACTGTTTACTTTAGTTATTCATCGTGAAGCTTGCTAATTAGCACATTATTAGGAAAGGCGATTTGCAAAGATTCGATAAAAAATCCTTATACTCACTTCTTCTGTAGGTGAAGCTGGATCACGAATGATTTGCGCGAACATAGACACATTTATGTAGATCGGGGGCGCATTCCCTTCAGAAACAAACATAATCCACTGCCTCTTCAGCGGCTCAGATGTCAGGAGTAAATGACGACTGCTATGTTCATTTTACATCCAACAACAATCCTCAATCGCTTAGGAGTCATTCTTGTAGACCAAACATGACTCCGGCAGCTCAATGCAGCGCGGGTCTAAGGTAAAGCCCGTTCACACTACAAGCGACACGCAACTGCAAAGCGACACAATCCCATTTATTTCAATGGAGAGCTGGCGATTTCCGGCGACAAGTGCGACAGCGGCCGTTGGCGATGGATGGGGCTTGCCCAGCGACCTGACAAAGTTCAGAATCCTTCTACTTTATGCAAATGAAGAGTGACTTTCGGGAGCGACAGCTGATAGGAAAGAAGACGGTAGAGCTCATGTGATCGTTCTAACATACGCAATACGCAATGGAAGAACGTAGGCTCTGTTTCTCATTCATTTTTGTTTGTATGTACGGATTTAATTTAGATTTAGATTATATTTAATCTTTTGCCTCCAAAATGTTTGTACTTAGCGGCAAGAAACCTGACTCGCTGTCAAGGCAACCAATATTGAGAACGCCCACTAGCAACCTCATCGCCAGCCCCTGGCGACTTGCAGCGACAAAAGTTGCTGCTAGTGTGAACGGGCTTAAGACACCAGTCCAGTCTGTGCTGAAACACTACTGTCAATCAAACTATCGTGGGAGGGGCTGAGATCGGCTCGATTTGAGAAAGGGGTAAAGATTTTAGTAGGTTAACAAAAAACCACTGCGGTGGATGTTATCATTTTAGGGTGGTTGTGTACACACACTGCCAACACACATTTCATTTCAAACAACTTGTAAAAGTGCAGGTAGCATCGGATGACCCCTTTAAATATCAGTATTATTCTAAAATGCTTCATTTTCTCTATTCCATTAGCAGAAAACCAATCACATATTGGTATTCTCACTGAATGTTTCTTAATCTACATTTTGTCCAAAAAAAAAGAAAGAAAATGATTGCTACTTCCCATAATCACCTTTAATGATATTTAAAGGCCTTCACGTATTGTATCCATCAGCCCACATCTGGGAAAAAACTGTTTTTAGTCCTAGTCATCATTGGCTGCGTTCCACTCAACCGCTGGGTCATCATCTAAACGCAAAATCAGGTATGACAACAGCTGGAAGATGTTCTGCCACAGGAGCAGGAACACATAGACGTAGAAGTCGCTGACGTCGATCTGACAGTGATCACCAGCAAAGCTCATCTCGCACACACACTGGAACCTGTTGATCAGATTGCGGCAGAAGCCTCCATTAAGGCAGGGGTCAGATGCACATTCATCCAGCTCCAGCTCGCACCTGTCAAAGAGAATCAGTCATTTAGATGGAGAGAAGACCAGTGAAGGCCATCTCATGGCACATTCCAAAAAGTAGGCAGAAAACCTAGATGATTACATTTTCTGAAAAAAGTTTGTAGCTCCCTCCTTCTATACAAGTCTATGGGTTTTTAGACTTGTTTATTAAACCCATATTTTTTAGACCCTTTATTAAATCAGCTGCCACTAATAGTGATTATTAATAGCACACTTCTCTTTGATGAGCTGCACTTTGAAGTGTCATTCATGTCTGTAGTACTAGTACAAATAGTGCAGGACTAGTTATGTGTTCATTCAAGTATTTTAAATAATAATAGCTTTACTATAGCTAGCTTAGACAGAGCCACTAAGATCATTCATAAGGTCATTTTGGCCAAATTTTTAATGCACTCATAAAATAGTCCTTAAAGTGAAATGGACTATTACAGTCAACATCTGTGTGTGCTAGGTATTTTTATGCTAATCATATCTTTTTTTAGTATGTTTATTTGTATGTGTGTGTGTGTGTGAGTATACATTACCCTTCAAAATTTTTATTTTTTGAAAGAAATGAATCGCTTTATTCATTTAATTGACAATAAAGACATTTATAATGTTACAAAAGATTTCTATTTCAAATAACGCGTGCTTTGAGCTTCTATCTCAAATGCATCCGACAAAACAATCATAGCTTCCGCAAAAATATGAAGCAGCACAACTGTTTTCAACACTGATAATAATAAATGTTTAATGAGCACCAAATCAGCATAAAAGATGATTTTGCAATATTTTCAACCTATTCACTGTGGTAACCTCTGTGGGTTCATATTCTTACCACTGTCCAGTGAATCCAGGTAGACAGTCACAATTAGGCTCTACAGAAGAGCAATGCCCACCAGAAGCAACTGTAATGCCATCTCTCATTCCCGCAGAAAGACACAGGAAGTTTAGGGTATCTAGAGAAAAATGCGATAAAAGAAGAACACTTTTTAAAGACGTATTCTTGCTTATGAGTAAGATACTACAATATAAGCAAGCAAGATTCTAATAGAGAATGTCCGTCTTGTCTGAACTTGATCGTTGGTCTATGCTCAAAGACATTTGTTAGGAACTTTTTTCCTTGCAGAAGCTTCGCGTTTAAAGACTAATAAAAATATTTCAATTTAAATCAATATTTCATGTCTTAAAGGGGTCATATGAATGCGATTTCATTTTTTCCTTTCTCTATGGAGTGTTACAAACTCTTGGTGCATAAAAAAGATCTGTAAAATTGCAAAGACTAAAATCTCAAATCCAAAAAGATGTTCTTTATAAAAGTTAAGAGTCAACCACGCCTACATAAAACGCCTCGTTCTAACACGCCCCAACATACCAACGTCGCTCTGTGGGAAGATTTGCATAAAGCCGCCCAAATGTTCACACAAAGAAAGAAGGCATACTTTTATTCTCGCTGTAGTATTGTATCCATGTTGTGAAGACGCTGTGTGTTTAGTTGTGAAAGCGAAACTACTTTGTTGGCCTTCCAAAAGCGGACGATATCCGCTTCGTCATGCCTAGAGCGGATCCCTGCTGGTCGCTGAGGAAATACAACAAATTAGTGCTGTGGATCGCCAAGATCGGCTTTGCACCGTGAACGACGCGAGTTCCAGCCGGGGTCGTACATGTGGTTGCGCAAGCTCGCCGGACGCTCCTTCGTAGAATGGGCGGCCGCGAGTTCTCAAAAGCCGCCGCCTCCTTACTCAATCAAGCGGGCCACGCTCACTTAGGCCAGTGTGTGACGCTGTGTTCGTTGTGAAAGCGAAAACTACTTTGTTTGGTCTTCCAAAAGTGGACACGACTAGAAATCAGTGGTTAAGTTGTATTTACAACACTGTTCCAGAACACTTCAACCCAAATATTCAGATGTGTGCAGCACATTTATGGAGGACCGTTTCCTGATCCTAGTAGAGTAGACTAAAATGCTGGCTGTTCTGACTCACAGACTGTAAGTAAGTTTTTTATATTTAAAGAATTTGCCACTGACGATTCAAACGTGAGTTTTTTGGGCAGCGTTGAGTAGCATTTGTTGTTTGTCATTTCTCCGATCACAAATGCAGACATGGTTTGACATTTCCGTCACACACTTGAGGTATTCGGCCAATCACAGTGCACTGGATAGCTGGCCAATCAGAGCACACCTCGCTTTTTTTTTAGAACGATGAGCTTTGTAAAAAATCGACGCGTTTCAGAAAGGCGGGGCATAGAGGAGAAACAATAATGTACAGTATGTGGAAAATAATGTGTTTTTTTAACCTTAAACCGCATAAACACATTTCATTACACCAAATAATGTTCTTTTTAGCAACATCATATGACCCCTTTAATTATTTACTGATGTGAAATGGGGATGCAATCACCATGTCAGGGTTTATTCTGCAATAACTACTGGTTGGATGTACATCCCTTACTTATTACTATATGTAACGTGTAACTATGCTTTTTTTAGAGACTTCCAAGAATCACCTTCTAGCCCCCAGTTTGATCATTAATATATATTTTAAGAAGTCAGACTCACGGAAACCTGTTGATATACCATGGAAGCTGTGGAACTCTCTCCCTGAAACAGAAATGAAACATTACATGCATGCACATCTAAGAATGTCAGCATTTCAAGACATTGCTGAAGACTTCATCTCTCGAGATCCATTGCAGTGGTGAGCATAGGAAACATATTCACCTGCAGAAAGGACCCGTCGTGCTTCTTGGACAGAGACATGAATAATGTTTCAATCCTCTTAGGCATGTTCCGCCATTGCTGCACTTGTGGTGGGCGCATACATCCACCTCCGTTTCACAGCGCCGACCGGTGTAGCCTGCATCACACGAGCACTCGTATCCAGATGAGATCGCTCTGCAGGCTCCGTGAACACATGGGTTTGATGCACAATCATCTACAGTGAATTCACAGCGTTGGCCATCCCAATCAGATGGGCAATGGCATTTGAAAAGGTCGAACAGATCTTCACAAACCCCTTCATTTTGGCAAGGGTCAGGCTCACAGACATTAGATCCCCAGCAGCCGAAGTAGGGAGTACCAGAAGTCCTCAGAAACCGCTCTTCCTGGGGTCTGGGCTGGTTCATCTCCACTTCACTGTAATGTGGCAATGCAAGGCCTCCGATCTCCACCAAACCGAGACAGCCAGCGAAGTTACCCTCCGAATCGGGTCCCAAGCCCCCTAAGATGATGTCCACATCTTCTCGGAGGAAATCCAGATCTCCTGAGGCTGTGAAGGAGACGGAGGGTTTCTCCCAGCGCTCGTCCACAACTATTCTCCATCTGGATGACTGGAGGACTGGCCTGTCCATGCTAAAGTCTGCTTTGTGCCACTGACCATCATTCACCAGGTCCAGGCTGTGGATATATACATAGGAAGTTCGTTTTTCTCCCTGCAGCTCTAAAACCACGTGTCCATCGTGGATGGAAATGGTAATGAACTGAGAATCCCGCTCAGCATGCAGTAGAGTCGCATTCTGCTGCCTGGTACGGAAATGCATTGAAATGCTGCCGAGGTATTGCTGTATTTTTCCATTGCCACGATAGGTGATTATGTGGCTGTCGCTGCGGAGGCTAACATTGACCAAACCTGCAAAGTGGTCAGGAAAAACGCATCAGTGCTCTAGTAATGTAAGCTCTAGTATTTTTTTCTAAAAAAAAAAACCTAACATGCATACTACTCACAAATAGAAGATTAAAAAAATATATAATCTTTTTGGTCATAGCTCTTTCTATATATATAAACCCAAAATCCTTAGCTGATTCAAAAGTCTCTTTTACATATACGGATACATCACATCTTATTTGCCTTCACAGTGTTTTACACTTTTTTTTTTACGTAAAAGTTTACTTACTTTAAAATTGGATTAAACTGCTTTTTTTGGCAATGTTTTGTGTATTTAAAGTTTCAGTAATTTTGTTTTATATTTTTGTGTTTTTTAAATGTGTGTACATAGCTATTCATTTTGTATTTCTGTTTTAGTTTTAGTTATATTAGTACATCAAGTTAAACTAAATTAAAATGAAAAATGTTGCTGTTGCATTTAGCTGAAATAAAGTTTGTTTTATTTTATTTTAGTTACATTTCATTTTTATTTCATTTTTTTTCTATATGACTCAAGTTAAAATTGAGTAATTGAGTCTCGACTTTCTCTCAGTCCCTGTTTTCCAGTTTATTTGGCTTAGAAACATCTTAAAGTTACATTGTCACTTCGTGCAAACTATTACTCAGATGATGTGCAAACTCTTAAAATAAATAAAACAAATGATCTGGCATCCAGGTCATATTGAGAAGGTCAGGACAGGGCCTCAATATTACTCAAAATTATTTAAAATGAGCTAAAACAACAAAAAATTAAGATATTTCCTATTTTCATTCACACTCCAAACAACGTTGTTTTTTTCACACTGAATATATGAGGAAACCTCATTTTAAAAGTCTGATTTTTACATCTGGAAAAGATATGTCAATTAATAAAATCTTATAACTCAATGGGCACATTTATTGGGTACAAATGATGTGAGTTGAAAAAAAATTAAAAGTCCTTATCTTTAATCCTTATTCAGCCAATTAGATAAATCAGAGAAGTCATTGGGCCTTTCTGTAGACCTTGGAGTTAAAAAGTTTGAGAATCATTGCAGTAGACTTCCAAGGTTAAAAAGACTGTATCCTCTCAGGTGCTACCTGTTTCAGCAAGCATGAATAAACAGACCCTTATTTTCTTTTTACTTGCATATAGTGTAACCCCTGAACACCATATTCAATTTCTTCCCTGCAACATATGGTTATGTCATTAACATGCTCCAGGACAAGCACACATGGCGTGGCAAATCCAACAAAGGATAATCTTTCAAGGCTTTCATAAATCCCCAGTATAGCTACACATGACAATTATCAATTATATAACTGAACTGAGGATAGGTACCATAGATGCATTAATGCATTGCTTAGACATAATCAACCTTTTCTTTACCGCTTTTAATTAGAAAAATGGTCATAGTTCGGATAAGGACAACAAGTTCATACTTACATTCAAAGCCCTGAGTGTGGGCTTGACATACGGCAGAGGACGGACATGGAGACAGCTCACACCACCTGACCTCCTCACAGCGCTGTCCCGCTGTATTGGGTGGGCAGCTGCACGTGAAATCATCCCACATGGAGTAACACACACCTCCATGCAAGCAGGGATTATTCTACAACAGATACTCACAATCACTAATCACAGTACATACTCTCATTATAAACATGAAAGATTCATGAAGACAAGCATTATTATTCCAGAATTGTGAACATTGTGCATAATGTAATCATTTGCAATATATGAAAATGTATCATATTTTCATAATTTGTGAAGTTTACAAAATATTCAAACATATTAATTATATTTAGAAAGCTTAGCAAATTTGAAAAAAGTGTATGGTTCAAGTCAAGCATTATTATTCCAGAATTGTGAACATTGTGAATGATGCAATCATTCATAATATATTCATATTTATAATTTTTACAAAATATTTGAAGTTTACAAAATATTCAAACATATTAAACATATTTAGAAAGTTTAGCAAATTGGGAAAAAAATGTATGGTTTAAGTCAAGCATTATTATTCCAGAATTGTGAACATTGTGAATGATGTAATCAATACAATATATGAAAATATATTTCATAATTCTTGAAGTTTAGAAATTATTCAAACATATTAATCATATTTAGAAAGCTTAGCAAATTAGAAAAAAGTGTATGGTTCAAGTCGAGCATTATTATTCCAGAATTGTGAACATTGTGAATGATGTAAACATTCATAATATATTAATATTTATAATTTTTCCAAAATATTTGAAGTTGACAAAATATTCAAACATATTAAAGGGGTCATATGATGCTTTTTTAAATATCATTATTTTGTGTATTTGGTCTGTAACAGCATATTTGGACATGCTTTAATGTTCCCAAAAAAACATTATTTTTCATATACTGTACATTATTGTGGGTCCTCTATGGCCCGTTTCTCTCAAACGCTTCGTTTTCTACAAATTCCTTCCGACAAGCGCAGTCTGCTCTTTGATATGGCCAGCTGACCCAGTGCATTGTGATTGGTCAAACACCACAATCATGCGTCGGAAATGTAACGCCCCTTAACATAATCACGAGCTTCTCTTTCAAAATAAATGTAAAGACAGAGCTCGAAAGGGGAACGGAGTCGCGTGACAGACACAGTGATGAAGCTGGTATGTGTTTGCAGTACACAAGCCACGGTTAAGACAGCTGACTCCACTTTGATGTGACGCTCTCTCTCTCTCTCTCTCTCTCTCTCTCTCTCTCTCTCGCTCACACACACACACACTCTCTCACACACACACACAACACACACACACAAGGCACAAAACTCCGCATTTGACCCGTCAATAGGCAAAATACTTACACTATACAAAACGGCTGATTCAGAAGGCAGATTGTCTAGCAAAGTCAGAATGACCTCCTCTCCTAGGTTCACGAAACGGTTGTCCATAAAAAATGCTTTGCTGTTCTGTTGTAAGTAATCTTAAAGATTCCTAAATTTGGAATCTTCTTTCTTTGCGTGAACATTTGTGCAGCATTATGCTAATATTTCCACATAGTGAGGTAGATATGTGGGGGGGTGTTAGAAAGAGGCGTTTTAGGAGGGCGTGGATGACTCTTAACTTTTTTTTAAAGAATATCTCTTTGGTTTTGAGAATTTAGTCTTTGCAACTTCAGGGATCTTATCTATGGACAATCAGCTTGTAACACTCCAAAGAGAAAGGAAAACTTGAAATCGATCATATGACCTTAACATATTTAGAAAGTTTAGCAAATTGGAAAAAAATGTATGGTTTAAGTCAAGCATTATTATTCCAGAATTTTGAACATTGTAAATGATGTAAACATTCATAATATTTGATTATTCATCAGATCATTCATAACAGATTGAAATATTCAAGCATACAAATATTGTTGCTGATAATGTGATTGCAAAGTTTAATTGATAGAGTGCTAATTGCTGAATATCTGATGCACTTTTTATGTCAATCAGACCAACCTTTCCTGTCATTTGGGCATTTCTTGGCCAGAATAACATGCAAACTGAACAACATTTTATACCAGTACCATATTCATGGATCTGTAAATGCTTACAGTGCAGGAGTCGTCGCCAGTACAGCCACGTGTGACTTTCATCAAGCTCTGGAGCCGGTAGGAGCTCGCCGGGACACTGACGGGGTAGAACTGCAGGCGTCTGCTGTTTATACGGAGGTCTTGGACACAGCCCTTAAAGTAGCCGCCGAAGGCTAGCGATGCACGGCGGTCCGGTAAACCCCCCACATACACCACATCTCCAGCCTGGACCAGCACACTGCGGATGGGGATGCGGCCTTGGCTCTTAGCAGACATAAACAGGGACAGGGATTCTGGCTCCACAAGCACAGTTATGAGATGAAAGTGACCATCACTGACTGTTTCCGTTCCTAGCAGGCTTTCAAAGTTGTTGATTTGAACTTTGACCTTTCCATCCTCTAACCAGACACGCAGATACTGACTGGTGGTGTTGGAGAGGACCAGGAGCAAGCCCTGTGAGCGGCGCGTGCGGACGAACATGGACACGGTGTTACTGTCACCTGGATCGTCTTCCACTGTGAACACAGCATAGCTCTCCAGATCTTCACTTCCAAACCTTGCAGCTACATACTCTGATAATACAAAGTGAACAGCAGTGTAAGAGAAAGGTACAATACAGAATATGCACAAGATTTCTTTTTTTTTTGACCAAGAAGATTGTTTCTGCGATTGCTGTGAGTGTTTACGTGCTCAATAAGTGAAATGCAAAAATGATTCTTAGAGATAATTTTTCTGCTTTTTACACAATTACTTATTAAATCAACAAAAATGTATATACTACAACAATAAAGACATAATATGCATTATAAATATTTTGAAAATTATGAATAGTATTATCAACAACAATAACAACAACAACACCAAAATATGTGCAATTTTAAAAAATATGTGACAAAGTCAAATATAACAAAATGGAATATTTCTAAATATGGAGTTATTATTATTACTATTATTAATAGTAGTAGTAGTCGGTGTAGTAGTAATATCAAACAAAATAGTATGTAATAATTCATATACATGTATAGAAATTCATCACATTTTTCATAATTTTTTAAATTATATATTCAAAGATATTCAACATATTTAGAAAGTTTAGCCATTTTTTTGGTTCAAGTCAAGCATTATTATTCCAGAATTGTGAATTCTCATTCATATAAGAATAATTTCAAACCAAATAGAATGTTTCCAAATATAGTTAGAATTTTTTATATTATTCCAAAGAGAATTATCTATTATAATAATAATAATAAATCTAAATAAAATGTGACAGTCAAATTAACAAAATGAATGGTTTATTAGTATCATGGTATATTTAATATGTTGTATTACATATATCATTATTTTATTATTGGTTGTTAATGTAAACAATGGCTACACATAACATGCCATTATAATAACAAATAATTCAATTAAATATGCTGGGTTGTCCACCCATTCCTAACAGAATTTGTTTTGCTCTCTGACACTGAACATAAGATACGTCTCAAATAAATCACTGGTGGCTTCTTTCTTAACAGGATCGGCATGGATTAAATACGCCTGTTACACTCTAAAAAATGCTGGGTTAAAATATAACCCAGCGCTGGGTTAAAAAGGGACAGACCCAGCTTTTGGGTTGTTTTGACCTAGCGGTTGGGTTACTACCCAGAAGGTTGGGTTAAGCATTTAACACAACCGCTGGGTCAAAACAACCTAATCACTGTTTGTCCATATTTCACCCAGCGCTGGGTTGTTTTTTAACCCAGCATTTTTTTAGAGTGTAACATCATGTTTCTTTAAGCCACAGTTCAGGTGGGATTGGTTTTAACCCTCCCTTTGCAGGTCGGTTTGCTTTTGTGTGAGTGTATGTCTGGGTGTTTGTGGATGCCTGTTTTCTTTAGTACTCTAATCTCATTCTGTGTCTTGCCACTAAATTTGACCCTCCGATGGGCGCTACATTTAGATTCCCTGCTAAGCAGTTTTATCAATGACGTTGTTGTAGAGATAATGGCGACCAGGAAAGATGAATGCTCATTCTAAATGATTTAAAATTCTATCTTGGTTTAATCAGAAATAGGCTACTTTAAATAGTAAAATACCTCTCACACCTCAAGCACACGATGTACTGAAGAGTTTGTTGTATGGTTGTAAATGATAACCCAAATAGATATATTTTTCTATATAAAGAAGGCTTTGGACATTTTCAGGTTGTCAAACCTTAGTGGATCAAGTTCAGTTAATGTGATGAACTACACCTGTGGTTACTCTGATAGGACACCTGTGTGAACTTGAGGAGAGCATCTTCATATCTACCAAAAATCATTGCGACACTGAAAAAGCCACTGCAAAATGGCTCAAAAAGCGATGTTATATTTCTGTATTTTTACACTCTTTTTACATCTGCGGTTCCATGGAATCTTTCTATTGGACAAAAGGTTCTTTACAGTGGAAAAGGAGTTCTTTAGAAAATAAAATGTTCTTCACACTAAGAAAAAAATGTTAGTTTAAGAATTGTTCACTGAAAGGTTCTTTGGGGAACCAAAAATGGTTCTTCTATGGCATCACTGTGAAAACCCCTTTAGAACATTTTGTTTTAAAGGTATCGGAATTTGTTTGCAGATGACACTTGGTTCGATATTTTGAATCTACTGCAATGGCATTCAGACATTTTTGAATGTGACTTAAAGAGATAGTTTCCAAAAAATACTATGGAAGTCAATGGCTACCAGCAATTGTTCAGTTACCGACATTCTTTAAAAAATGTTCTTTTGTGTTCAACAGAAGAAAGAAACCCATACAGTTTTGGAACCACTTGAGGTTGAGTAAAGGATGTCAGAATTTTTATTTTTGGATGAGCTATCCCTTTAAGGGTCTAAATCCATAATTCTGTTCATTCTATATGCAAACTAACCCAAGTAGTATAATGTAAGAGCAATCATACCATCTAAACAGTGCTCGCCCTCATAAGGCCGATGACATTCGCAGCTAAAGCTTCTCCATTCAGTCTTAACACATCTGCCTCTGTTCTGGCATGGGTTTTCCTTGCAGTGGTCCCAGTCACTGCAGCCCTGTTTCACATTAAGTTGCTTAGCAGGACTCCTCAGCCCCAGTCCGGGCACCACGATGCGTGAATCCAACCACACATCCCTCATACATCCCAAAAGGCCTGAAGCAGTCTCATTCTCTCCTCTTCCACCTATGTAGAGATTCTGGATCACAGTTAACTCAGACAGACCTGAACCCAGTTCGGGCTCTGCTCGATCAATCTGTACTTCCATATGACACATATCCTCAAGGCAAGAAGGGTCTGTAAGACTCAGCCCGAGCATGTTGTTGCGCAGCGAGGCCTTGACCGTGTGCCAGTGGCCATCAGAGACCATCGGCGGAAGCTCTAGAAAAACGCTTTCAGTGTCCTGGGCTCGCTGCAATGTATGCCGTACTCTTCCATCCACTAACTCCAGCATAAGAAACTGATCTTCAACATGGCACTGGAGCAGAGTGGCCGCTGCCTGCAACGTGCGGAAACTCAGAGTGACATTCAAAGGTTCGAAAACATTAGTGAGTTTGGTTTGGACCTGCATGAATCCACTTTCTTCAAAGGAGAAGGCGGTGGACGTCTGGCATTTTGTTCCAGTGAAACCCTCAGGGCAGATGCAGCTGTATCGATGCCGTCCTTTGTCCAGGTACGGATAGCAAGTGGCACCGTTCTGGCACCAGTGACGTTCACAGCCGAGCAGGATTACCGTGCAGTATGGCCCTCCATAGAGGTGTCCATTATAGCTCATTTGGGAACAGTGACATTCGTATTGTCCATCCTGATTTTCGCACACGCCACCGTTCATGCACGGATTCATATCACAACCATTAATATTCTCCTCACTGCGGACTCCTGAGGCAGAGAAGACACAAGTTTCAAGACTTTTTACAGTTTTATGAACCTCACTGACAAATATTAGTTAAAGGGATAGTTCACCAAAAAAATGAAAATTCTGTCATTAATTACTCACCCTCATGTCTTTTCAAACTTGTAAGACCTTCATTCATCATCATAACACAAATTAAGGTATTTTTGGTGAAATCCGAGAGCTTTCTGACACTGCATAGACAGCAATGCAACTAAAACGTTCCCAGGCCCAGAAAGGTAGAAATAGTTAAAATTGTTAAAATAGTCCATGTAACTTCAGTTGTTCAACCTTTATTCTATTAAGTTACGAGAATACTTTTTGTGCGCACAGAAAACAAAAATAGCGACTTTTTTCAACAATTTCTTCTCTTCTGTGTCAGTCTTCGACGCATGTTCATGAGAGTACCACGACGCTTAAGTGTGATGCTGCTGATGCAGGAGCCGGCGTTCTGACGTAGAACAAGCATGTGCTGCGTCTTGTTTACAAGCAGAGGAATGCACGCATGCTTTGTGGTACTGTCATGAATGCACGTCAAAGACTGACACGGAAGAGAAGAAATTGTTTTAAAAAATCGCTATTTTTGTGGTCCTTGTGCCAAAAAGTATTCTCGTAGCTTCATAAAATTATGGTTGAACCACTGATGTCACATGGACTAATTTAATGATGTCCTTACTACGTTTCGGGGCCTTTAACGTGGTAGTTGCGTTGCTGTCTATGCAGGGTCAGAAAGCTTCTTGATTTCATCAATAATATCGTCAATTGTGTCCGAAGATGAACAGAAGGTCCTACAGGTTTAAAGGGTGAGTCAATTAATGACCGATTGCATTTTGAGCGAACTAACCCTTTAACTTTATATCTGTCTAAGAGATCACATTCACTCAAAAATGAAAATTCTGTACTTTACTCATCCAGGGCATTCCCCCACCCGGATTATTCTTTTGTGAACACCCCACCCACACACCCCCCCCCCACCCCCACCCTGCCCTTTTTTGTCCTGCCAGGACATGGCCGGCGGACCCAATAACACCCGCCCTCCCCGGGACTTTCATGGTTGGGGACCCCCCCTTCAGCCATTTTTCAAATTCATCTTTGGTGCTCCACCGGACAGGCCGTCCATGCCGGTTTGGCAATGACGCTGAGGCTGCCTCCCCCACGACCTCAGTTTTTTTTCAATTGCATATGTTTTTGATCATATCAATTTGAGTGAAATGTTTAAAAAAATCAACAATAATTTCATAGTATGTGGTATGTTCTTCTTAAAAAAATGTTTTAAATATTAAACATCATGTATTTACAATGTCAAGTGTGTTGGTGTGGGTCCAACTAGCTAGCTGCAGAATATGCTCAGTTTGCTCACTGATGATGAACATGCACATTTCTAATGTATTCCATAAGTATGCCACAAGATAACATTGTAATGAAAATTGTTACCTGCATAGAGCAACAGTACAATCCAGAAAGAAGTGCCCAGTCTGGTCATGATTTTAGTTATAAACAAACTAAACAGGCAGGAGACCTAAAGCCAGCTTTGTAAAACACCATTACCCTCACAGACTTCCTTGGCTCTTCCTCATTCATCTGTGTTTGGGATGGACTGACTTCTCAGTGGGTTCACCGCAACCCTTGGGATTATGGTAATGCACTTACATGTCTAATGAATTGGTGTGAGGCCAGGGACAGGAGCCACGGCTAATCTGAGAGAGCTCACGCATCCTCACCTTATGGACCTATGCAGCTCTGAAATGACACAAGACAGATCTGAATGAAGTTATTAACAATTCTTAGACAGTAGAACTCTATTATAAAGGCATAATCCACAGATTTGAATGGTGATTATTTTTAAATGTGACGAGGAACACAACTCAACACAAAACAGATATAAGCATTTTGGTAAAAAGTCTTATATCTTTGGAACGTTAGTCTTCAAACTTCTCAGGCACCTTCAGTACAAACTGTAAATGATCCATAACTAATTTTGACCAGATATGTAAAAATAGTGAAAAGATATTGGTATTTACACCAAATTTCAAAACAATGTACAGGAAATTCATCCAATCCTGGAAAAAACTTGGCATGACCCAAGGAATTCGTAGACACCAAGTTCACACATTTTTGTCAAGTATTTTACATATGAGCAAAAATATCAGATTTCATGACCTATAGTTGGTGCTGTCGCCAAATTTGGCAGGTACCCTCAGCTCATAGAGCTAACGAGGCCTACCAAGTTTCCTTTCAGTAGATTAAAGTGTTACTGAGATACAGCCATTCATCCAGTTTCGGGTCAACATCGCTAACTTTGTGAAACTATAACTTTTGAACAGACTCCGTTCAGTTGGTTCAGTCTAATGGTCATCCGAGCCAAATTTGGTGAGAACCGGACACAATTTGAAAGAGAAGTACCAAAAATAGTCAAAAATACAGTACATTTAAAAAAAAATGGTGGCTACTGTAATGGGCGGAGTCTTACTGTAAGACATTAATACGTAATAAGATGAACTAAATTCATTTATAGGACAAAGGGTTCAAAAGCTATAATTTAAAGAAACTGATTTGAACAGGTGGTATAGAGCTAAAGACCAGAATTGGTCAGATTACAATTCAGAACCACCACAGTAAGTACAGTATGCAAGTATTCATCGTTTTCCTACAAAGGGTTCAGTGGGGGATGTTATTGGTATTGTACGATCAAAATAAACCATTTACAGGCTCAGTGTTGGATTTTCACACTGTTGTTCACTTGTAAGCGACGGTAAGTGAAAACACATTTATTTTACCGGCTGCTACAAATGCAACAAAGATCCTTTGTGTAGAATTTTTTGTTGTTGAAAAAAGGGCTTATGACACCAGAGTGAGACACAATCATACTGGAACGAGATATTTCGGGCGGGAAAGTTGCATATATAACGCACACACAGCTGCTAATGCTATTCACCAAATAGCCAACTACATTACCCACAATGCTATGCCTCATCTGGACGACTTCGTGGCATGTTTATGGTTGTTGCTATTTATAAATTAAAACACATACACTATTAACTTTCATTCAATTTCAGGTTGCATAAATGTTATTTTCGCAGGATGAATAAGCTATTTATTTTAACCTATGAAAGAGGAAGACGTTTCGCTTTCAGCCAATGACAAAACAGCTTGTTGAGACGTCGGAACCCCGAGCGATGGAAAAAGGACACAAGCGTCTTATAATCCGAAAAACAACTGTGTTTTGTTATTTGTATACAAAGGCAAAATAAGTGACCTGTTCAAAACACCACCGCATGTTTATTCTCAAAGGTAAGACTGGAACTGGAAAATAAGTCACTATTTGCAGTTCGCCACGGGCCATTTTGTGGTCGTTTGTCAACGCACTCCTGTTCTGGAGGGGCCCTGTGGGCGCATGACATAATGGGGGGGCCGTAAGGGGTAACGTTAGTTTACTTCAGCGTTGCATTGTCCTTTTTCGCACGGCGCTGGATTTTGGAATCGTGTGTTTTAATGCGTTTATTTCGTTGTGCCATTCTCCTCGACCCAGTTCAAAACTGCAAGCCAGATGTAATCGTATATGGGACTGTCAGTTCTTCTCTCTGTGTGAAGTTACAGGCTGCATGCCACTGACTCCACAGATCAGTTCATGCGGGTGACACAATAAGACAGAGCTGGTAAATGCATGATCGATATAAATAAATAAGTTAGTCTTAGTTTAAGCCAGTATTTGATTGTTGTTTTGATCGTTTTGTAAAGCAACATTTCGACTTACATGAACAGAATCCATTCGGATGTACTTAACACAAATGTGACATTTATTTGTATTTACACTTTACTTTTTCAAAGTTTTGATTATATTTTCATTATAATGTATGTTAAAGTTAACAAAATAATAATAATATGTACTTTTTAAATAAAATGTGTACTATATCTTCATTAAACTAATATATATCTATATATTTAATATAATTATATGTGTTTGTGGTGTGGGTGTGTGTGTGTGTGTATGTATATATCTTAAGTTTCTCAGCAGTGTCCCTACTTTTTGGCAGCGGCATCAGATACATAGGAAAAACAAAAAAGATGATATCAGAGTCTGTTCTTCAAAAATTCTTTGGGATTTTTAGATAATTTGCCTTATTTAAGAAAGTTGTATTAGTAGTAAAACCACAAAATGGCAATGAAATACAAATGAGATGCAAAATATGGTTTTGTCAGCACTGTAAACTCAACTCCAACAGATTTCCTTCAGTAGATGGAGACAGTAGACGGCGTGAAACCACTATGTACTCTCAATTCATTCTTAAAGCGGTGGAATGACTAGATTTATCGATATTTACAATAAACTACATGACAGCACACATTTTTATTTAACAGTGTTCACATAATGGTTAAAAATGAAAACATAATCAAAGACTTCGCAATAGAAGAAGCAGGAGCGTGTACTCAAACATAATACAATAACATGTTGAACAGACTGATGCAAAAACACTGTTCATTAGGGATGCACCGATATGACAATTTTGGCATATACCGATAACCGATAATTCTTTATTTTTGAAAGTCGATAACCGATATGTTGGCTGACAAATCTATATCCAAATTTTTATATACTTTTTGAGAGCCTGATTACAAAAAAGGTATCATCATTAAAAGCCACATCCCAAACACCTCAACATAAGCAGCCTAGTTTGAACGTTTTAAAAATATTTTCCGCTCCCATTACCAAATGTCATAAAGTCTTACAAATAAATAAAATAATGCATAAATAATGCAAACAAGTCATTGGACATCATTACACGTGTAAAGAATCAAAATGAATGCGCCATAGATCAATAAAATGGAATAGCCTCTGCACGGACTATAATTAAATTATTTTAATTACTAAACCATATTGTTGATGAAAATAAGAGAAAAATAAAAGTGGTTGTTATTAATGTTAATAATGTATCAATGATTTTGAAAAAGTAACAAATTAGTACCACTGTTTTAAATAGCAGCCGTTTGAGCTGCGCGTGCTGAAGCTGAAGAGCTGAATGAACACGGTAAACTGAAGCGTTTTGCTGGCAGCTTATTTAACTCAAGGAAATGCATCCTGAGATTAATATTAATACAACATAAACATAATATTATAACTTATATATGTACAAAATGACGCAGTTATTGCGTGCTATAATCAGAATGTGTGATCCTGTTGTGGATGCGCTCTTCCCATAACAACGTGCTGAAACACAGCAACTAAACCCAAAGAATTCACAACGTTTTATTATAATAATGTTCTCATTAGAATGTTATATACACAACATTCCCAATCATAGTTATTAATGTTGTGCACTGCTGTTTGAGCTGCGTGCGCTGAGCTAAAGATGATCACCGGTAAACTGAAGCGCTCTTTTAACTTAACCAAACGCATTCTATATGAGATAAATCAGATATACATCAAAACACAATATTACAACGTACAATTGCACAAAAGGCTGCAAACGAACAGCGTGCATCTGAAGTGTCTCTGAAGGAAATAATGCATTATTTATCGGTTTTAAGATATCGGCCAAATTTTCTTATCGGGCCGATACGATTACAGAAAAAATTAGCATTTATCGGCCGATACCGATATGGTGGCCGATATATCGTGCATCAATGTTTGTATAAACATGTATGACTCTTTTTCAGTGGAATCTTTGTGTTGGAAACCCTAAACATGAAGAAGAAAGTCAATGCACCTCAGCAGACAAAAGTGAAAGATATCAGCAGCAAAGAAACAGCATCTGATGCCAGCAGCGATGCGGATGTGGCCATTAAAGATTCCTCACAGGAAAAGAGGCATCTGATAATATACCAAACTGATGGCTGTTTCTTGAAGTTCTTGAACGAAGACCGGCAGAAGCTGCCATCGTTCTGTGACATAACTCTCATGGTCTGTGGCCAGATGTATCGTGCCCACAAGGTGGTTTTGGCTTTTGGCAGTGGCTATTTTCATGCCAAATTCAGCGAAAACGCTGAACTGCACCATGTTACCATTGATAACATCGAGGTCTCCATCTTTGGACATTTGCTCAACTTCCTGTACACGTCTGAATTTGACGTTTCAGAAAGCCAGATTCCTGCTGTGGCCGAGGCTGCCTGTTTTCTGGAGATGATGGAAGCTGTAAATCTTTTAGCGAAGCGGGCGACACCAGCTCATGTTGATGAAGAAAGTGATGTTCAGCAGGTTCCACTGGAGACTCCAGATGTCCAGGCTTCAGCAGGAGCTCAATGCTCTTTTTGCAGTCGTACCTTCTGCTACAAGAAGTCTCTGGAGAATCACCTGGCTAAGTCGCACAGCGCTGGTTGCCAAGTTGAGGACGAGCAAAACATGGCAAGCACATCTGCGGTCACTACCCGCAGATCGGCCCGTCAGAGGAGGACCCCTGCTAAATTCGAGAGCGAAAATGGCCAGGTCCTGGCTGGAAAATCTGGTCAAAAAACTCCAACGCATGATGCCGCCGCTTTTGAGGAGGAGGAAAGTGAGGAAGAGCAACAGTATGAGCAAAGTAGTAAAGAGGGGCGAGAAGAAACGGTCGAGGAGGTAGAATGTGAAGACGGTGAGAAGCAAGAGGAGGAACATGAGGCTGTAGAGCACGCTGAAGCCCAGAAGGAGGCCGAACCGACATCCAGCCGTGCTGTTGAGGAGCACAGCCAAGCCACGGAGCTCACCGCTCACGTGTTTCCAGAAGGACTGGCTCCCGTTATGATCCAGAGCGCTAACAAGAAGACTCTCAAGTGTCCCAAATGTGACAAGACCTTTGATCGCATAGGTGAGAGCTATAATGTGAAGGCTGACGGATGGATCAGTTACACGACCAGCATTTTGTCTTATTTGTTTATTTATTAAAAAGTATATTAATAATGAAGTTCATACACAACCAAAAGTCTGGGGTCAATTTTTCAATGTTTTCGAAAAGTCTCTTGTGCTCACCAGGGCAGCATTTATTTGATCAAAAATACAGTAAAAACAATTTAAATTTTTTTTTTTTTAAATACAATTTATTTCTGTGGATTTGCAGCATCATTACTCCAGTCTTCAGTGTCACATGATCCTTCAGAAATCATTCTAATATGCTGATTTGCTGCTCAAAATATTTATTATTATTATCTATGGTGAAAATAGTTGTGCTGCTTAATATTTTTGCCAAACCCATGATATTTTTTCATGAGTTTTTGATAAAAGGAAAGTTTAAAAGAACAGCATTTATTTGAAATAGAAATATTTTGTAACAATGATATAAACTTAATTTAATCAAACTTAATTTTAAATAATTTAATGTGTAACGTTTTTTTCCAAAAAACAAACAAAAAAATCTTACTGAACCCAAGCATTTGAACATACATGCTAAGACCTGAATACACCTGTTCAACGATGAGCATGTTTTCATTTCTGTGTTAAAATTAATTTTGATATTTTTGGGGCATAAGGTCAAAAATGTCGTGTTGCATCTGTCCTGATATCATAAGGAAGGAAACACCTTTAAAATAATTACATTGCTGAAAAGAAAACTTTATTAAGCAGTTTAGCTTAAACTTTTATTATTATTTCTTACAAAAAAATGAAATAAATGCTGTTTTTTTTTTATTGTGGCCGTAATGGCATTTATCAGAGTTTGTACAGTTACAGTTGTCTCTGTCTGAGTCATTGCTTTGCTTTTTCCTCATTTTGTAGGTAAATATGAGAGTCACACCAGAGTACACACGGGAGAAAAACCTTTCCAGTGTGACATCTGTTTCCAGTGCTACTCCACCAAATCAAACCTCACTGTGCACAAGAAGAAACATGACAGTGATTCGCCCGTGAAGAGGAAAGAGCACAAGTGTCCCTTCTGCAACAAGCTTCATGCCAGCAAGAAGACTCTCAGCAGACATGTCAAGAGGTGAGTGAGGATTCAACTAAACCTGTCCAGAACATATCCAGCTCATATTCCACACAGAAAAGAAAGAAATATGAAAATGTCATTTTGCATTTAGAAAATCGAGCCTATTTTATTGATTAAGATTGCTTTTGCATTGCAACGTTAATTTCATGAGCTTGTTTCTCAATAGTATGATGCAAAAAATGTATACTTAAATTTATAAGATACTGGCAAACTAGTTACAAATATTTCCATTTCAAGCAAAGCAAGTGATTAAATTCTCCTGTTCCATTTCCAATCACATATATGTGATGAGCCAGTTTGAATAGAGAAAGTGTCTCATTCTCCTGTTTTGTGACATTACGTGTACTGCAGTGAGCATCGACAAAAGAAAGAAAAGCTAAGAATTATCTGAGGCGGTCAGACACAACATTATAGCCAGGCATGGACACTCGCAAGGTTACAAGCACATCTCCAGAGAACCTGATGTTCCTTGTTCCGTACATAATGTTATCAAGAAGTTTCATGGCAGTGTAGACAGCCTCACCAGATGTGAAGGGAATGCAGTGCGCCCCCAACTTTAATAATCATCAATGAGATAATCAGCATTTAAAAAAAACTTAAAAGTACAACATATGAAAACACGGTCTTTAAAATAGGCTTTCCCCCCGTGTAAAATATCATTTTGGTTTTCTGTCAAGTTAAAGCAATGTCAGGATCATACCATCTTTGGAGTGAGTATTACTTTGTGGAACACAAAAGAAAATATTTTGAAGAATGTTGGTAGCCAAACAATTTGTTTCCTTTCTTCCATTATATTTTTTGACCATACACTAGAAGTCATTGGGAACCAAAACTGTTTTGTGTGGTTTGTTTTGGTTTGTAATGACATGAGGACGAGTAAATGATGACAGAATGTTTATTTTTAGGTGAACTTTCCCTTTAAGAGATGGCATTTATGTACTCTGCGTCTACTAAATTAATAAATGGAACATTTTCACAAACTGTGATTATGCCTTTCCACAGTTATTAACATTTTAAATTTAGTAAATCTAAAGTTTTTGTATATTTTATTTTATATATATTTTTGATTTAATACACAATTGTTAACCGTACTGTGCGTTATATTACTTTACTTACTATATTACATTATATTACTTAAATTTGATGTCTTTTTCTGTTCTGACTGCCATATTACATTTGTCTATATTTGTCCTCTTTTGGAAAGCTGTGGGAACGCTATCATGGATTTTCATGTATTTATTTAAATTTTGCTATTGGAAAAATGTGTAGTCTCCCATTCACACCGATCTGCTTCTAAGATTCCAGGAAATGCCAACCAGGTCCATTCTTCTGTTTTGTTTACATCGTTTCCTATTCAGTTTTTACATGTTCCTGTAGCCATCTATTGTTTTGTTAATGAAATATTTAGTTTCCTCGCCTCAGTAGTATGTGATCAAAATCCAACACATTGTCTGCTAACAGATTTCATCCCGACCACCTCCAGGAGTTTCTCACTCAGAAGAAGAAGAAGAGTGAAGGCTGGAAATGTGACGTGAGTTATTTGCCTGGTTATTTATTTGATTTATTTTATGCACTACATCCAAATTCTGTTTGCAAACAATTTTACAGTTGTTACTATAATTTCTTTCCTGATGCTGCTTTTGTAGATCTGTCACAAGTCCTTCAGTCGTCGCCCCCATCTGGAGGAGCACATGATCTTACATTCACAGGACAAGCCCTTCAAGTGTGCCTACTGTGACGACTACTTTAAGTCACGATTTGCCCGGTTGAAGCACCAAGAAAAATTCCATTTAGGTAAAGCTTTACCTAAACTTTTATTGCTAATGAAACAGATGAGTTGAACTTGCATTGAACTTGTATTGAGCATTCCTTTAATGTTGACAAAATGTCCAATATCCAGGACCCTTCCCTTGTGACATCTGTGGTCGTCAGTTTAATGACACGGGCAACCGCAAACGTCACATAGAGTGCACACACGGGGGGAAGAGGAAATGGACCTGCTCTCTGTGCGGCAAATCAGTTCGAGAGAGGTATGAAGCTGCTGTTAGGCAGTGATGTTACCAAAACTGTATGCAAACGCTTTAATGGTTGGATGTTTTATTCAAATACAAGTTGTTCTCTGCTTATCTTCAAACATATTTTCAGGACAACCCTCAGGGAGCATCTGAGGATCCATAGTGGGGAGAAACCTCACCTGTGCAGCATCTGCGGACAAAGTTTCCGTCACGGCAGCTCCTACAGGTCTGTGAGAGTATTGATCTGCTCTATGTTAAAGGGTTAGTTCACCCAAAAATGAAAATGGTCATTTTTGGGTCATTCTGTGTGGCGGCGCTGACCCAGATCCGACGTAATGACGTCATCACACCGGATCTGGGTCATGGTACTGTCGTGAATTGTAAACATTAATACAACTTAAAATAACTGTTTACTATTTGAATATACTGTATTTTTAAATGTAATTTGTAATGCAAAGCTGAATTTTCAGTCTTCAGTGTCACATGATCCTTCAGAAATCATTTGGTGCGCAATTACTAATACTGGTTCTTATTATTATCAATGTTGAAAACGTGTTTTCCTGCTAATTTTTTTTTTGTGTGTGTGTGTGGAAACAACCGCATTCATTTGAAATAGAAACGTTTTTTGTAACAACATAAATGTTTAGTTTAATATAATGCTGTCTTGATCAATATAAGTATTATTCTTTCTAAAAAAAAGTACTAACCCCAAACATTTGAACAAGATTAAAAGTAATGGGACAGAACATGACATGTGATAGTGTTGTTTATTACTGTTGCTGTTTTGTTTCAGGCTTCACCTTCGCGTTCATCATGAGGACAAGCGCTATGAATGTGACGAATGTGGCAAAACGTTCATCCGCCACGATCATCTAAAGAAACACAAAAAAATTCACACAGGTATTTTTCAGATTCAAATTCAAGTTGCATTTTTGTTTGTCGTCTCAGAAAACCCATATATACATTATGAATAAATGAAATACATTTTAACATGCTATATATGCCAAGTTAATTCAAGGTAGCATAACTGTTGGACAGCCATCATGTCAGGAGTGCTTCTGTTATGCTTTAAATGTCTATATGGAGGACTAGCTTTTAAAATTTAGTTTTAAAGGGGTCATGAACTGAGAAATCAAAATCCTCTTGATCTTTTGACATATAAGAGGTCACTGTACTTGTTAGTCTAAAATCAGCTTATATTGAAGCCAATCTGCGAAAACGACAGCTTGTGGAATGTGCCACTTTATGATGTAATAGTGTGGCTAAACCCCGCCTCCGGAGAAGATGATCAACGCCTGCTTCTACAGCACTTCCTGTTTAGCCCCGCCCACTGATTCGTAATGCCGCACCACACAAGTGTGAGTAACTGTTTTTATTACATGGTCACTATTGCTTTGTCTGTTATTACAGATCGTTTATATGTGCTGAGTATTTATGCGTTTTTAACCTAAATCACAGCAGTGTCCATCTGTGAAGGATGTAGCTGTCAAACATGCACAACTGTTAGCCAATCATAGCAGTGGGCGTTTACTTCCGAGTCGACAATCTGCCATGCCTAATCAAACAGAGCGTTCAACAGCAGAAAATTGCCTAATACTTCTAAATTATGATGTTTTTTTGATGTACAATTTAATAACATTATCAGTGGACCTCAGAGAACAGTACAAAATAATAAAAAAGGCAGTTCATGACCCCTTTAAAAAGATAGTTTACCCAAAAGTGAAAATTCGGGTTGCTCACCCTTATGTTGTTCAAAACCTGTATGAAAAAAATACACTTTGAAGAATGTTGGTAACCAAACAGATTTCCATTGTCTGGTCAAAAATATAATGGAAGTCAATGTGGACCAAAACTTTGGTTACTTAAATTTTCATTTTTGAGTGGACTATCCCTTTAAGGCAAAAAAACTGTAAAATCCACCTAGAGTTGTTAATAGTTCAGTATTAGACTCTCCATATGAGATGCTTCATCCTTCTCATGACTGCTTAACGTGTTCAAAAAGTGCATTAAAGTGCATGTACTGTATAAGAAGTCTTGTAACATTTGTGTGTGTGTGTGTGTGTTGTGTGTAGGGGAGAGAGCACACCAGTGTGAAGAGTGTGGAAAATGCTTCCGACGTGCTGATCACCTGACTGTCCATTATAAAAGCATTCACCTGGGAGAGAAGATCTGGCGAAGGTATACCAAAATCGATTTCAGAAACAAAAAGACACATTGGGTCTCATTCTGTAAGCATGCGTACGCACAAATTTGTGAGTGAAGTTTACATACAAACATGTTCACCAACAAATCATGATTCACCTTAAACTTTCATTATAAAATTTACTCTTAAATTTACAAAAAAAAAAGGAACTGAAACCACACATATAAAAAAAACATGCATTCTGCCTTATACACTGAACAAAATTATAAACGCAACACTTTTGTTTTTGCCCCCATTTTTCATGAGCTGAACTCAAAGATCTAAGACTTTTTCTATGTACACAAAAGGCCTATTTCTCTCAAATATTGGTCACAAATCTGTCTAAATCTTGTTGTGAGCACTTCTCCCTTGCCGAGATAATCCATCCACCTCACAAGTGTGGCATATCAAGATGCTGATTAGACAGCATGATTATTGCACAGGTGTGCCTTAGGCTGGCCACAATAAAAGGCCACTCTAAAATGTGCAGTTTTATCACACAGCACAATGCCACAGATGTCGCAAGTTTTTTTTGCAATTGGCATGCTGACTGCAGGAAAGTCCACCAGAGCTGTTGCCCGTGAATATAATGTTCATTTCTCTACCATAAGCCAAAGGCGTTTCAGAGAATTTGGCAAAACATCCAACCGGCCTCACAACCGCAGACCATGTGTAACCACACCAGCCCAGGACCTCCACATCCAGCATCTTCACCTCCAAGATCGTCTGAGACCAGCCACCCGGACAGCTGCTGCAACAATCGGTTTGCATAACCAAAGAATTTCTGCACAAACTGTCAGAAACCGTCTCAGGGAAGCTCATCTGCATGCTCGTCGTCCTCATCGGGTTTTCGACCTGACTGCAGTTCGTCGTCGTAAACGACTTGAGTGGGCAAATGCTCACATTCGATGGCGTCTGGCACTTTGGAGAGGTGTTCTCTACACGGATGAATCCCGGTTTTCACTGTACAGGGCAGATGGCAGACGACGTCATGTGGGTGAGCGGTTTGCTGATGCCAACGTTGTGGATCGAGTGGCCCATGATGGCGGTGGGTTTATGGTATGGGCAGGCATATGTTATGGACAACGAACACAGGTGCATTTTATTGATGGCATTTTGAATGCACAGAGATACCGTGACGAGATCCTGAGGCCCATTGTTGTTCCATTCATCCACGACCATCACCTCATGTTGCAGCATGATAATGCACGGCCCCATGTTGCAAGGATCTGTACACAATTCCTGGAAGCTGAAAACATCCCAGTTCTTGCATGGCCAGCATACTCACCGGACATGTCACCCCCCCCCAAAGATCTAAGAAAAAGTCTTAGATCTTTGAGTTCAGCTCATGAAAAATGGGGGCAAAAACAAAAGTGTTGCGTTTAAAATTTTGTTCAGTGTAAATATGTTAAGTAGAATACATATATGTAGTTTATATGAAATTTATATTTCAGCTTAAATATATTTTATTATATACAGAGGAGTAAGAAAAGCTGTGATGTAATTCGGGCTGTGAGGTTTCTCTGAATAACAATGTAGATATACGTGTATGTACAGCTGCATTAAATGTATTTCTTGTGTTTGAACTGGTTTTGAGGATGGCTTTTCTCAAGGTTTTTAGAGACTGTCGCGTGTTTGCTGAGAGTGACGAAAGGTTGTGTGCAAAGCCCTTATATGGCGATTGTTTTGGGTTTGTTTTATGCAAATGACTAACTTTATGCACACAACCGCTTATTTAGTATACTCCAACATTAGTACATGGTTAAAAACAAAGTCATGTGCGTACACGTGTTGTGAACTGAGACCTGTTGTTTTTGTGAAGATGATGATGACGACATTCAGTCTTTGTTATGCAATATAAAACAATGGCTGCAGGTGATGTTGATCAAATGAGATCTGTGATTTCATGATCATGTACTAAATTTTGACAGGTACAAAGCAGTGGTGCATCAGTGTCAGGTGTGCAAGAAAGAGTTCAGGGGGAAGACCAACCTCATGTCGCATTTCAGAACACATTCAGGTAAAATACAATACCATTCAAAAGATTTTTTGTGAAAGAAATGAATACTTTTATTTAAATGATTGAAAGTGACAGTAAAGACTTTATGAAAGATTTATGTTTCAAATAAATGCTGTTCTTTGGAACTTTCTATTCATCAAAGAATGTATCATGGTTTCCACAAAAATATTACTTAGAATAAATATTAGAATGCACATTAGAATGATTTCTGAAGAATCATGTGACACTGAAGACTGGAGCAATGAGCTTTGAAATTCAGTTGGCATCACATTGCATTTACATTTCCAAATATATTCACACAGAAAACAGGTTTTAAATTGTAATATTTCACAATATTATGTTTTACTGTATTTTTGATCAGTTTAGTGACACCAAACTATTAAATGAAATCAACAAAAAAAATTGACAATAAAAAATGTAACTAATAGATATCACCATACTTCCCTAGTTGACTGATTACATTAAGAATTGAAAACATTTTTCGTATCACAAGTTTTCTGAAAGGTAGGTGTAAGTCTTAATATACAGGTGCATCTCAATAAATTAGAATGTCATGGAAAAGTTCATTTATTTCAGTAATTCAAGTCAAATTGTGAAACTCGTGTATTAAATAAATTCAATGCACACAGACTGAAGTAGTTTAAGTCTTTGGTTTTTTTAATTGTGATGATTTTGGCTCACAATTTAACAAAAACCCACCAATTCACTATCTCAACAAATTAGAATACTTCATAAGACCAATAAAAAAAAAAACATTTTGTGAATTGTTGGCCTTCTGGAAAATAAGTTAATTTACTGTACATGGACTCAATACTTGGTAGGGGCTCCTTTAATTACTCCTCAATTCAGCGTGGCATGGAGGTGACCAGTTTGTGGCACTGCTGAGGTGGTATGGAAGCCCAGGTTTCTTTGACAGTGGCCTTCAGCTCATCTGCATTTTTTGGTCTCTTGTTTCTCATTTTCCTCTTGACAATACCCCATAGATTCTCTAATGGGTTCAGGTCTGGTGAGTTTGCTGGCCAGTCAAGCACACCAACACCATGGTCATTTAACCAACTTTTGGTGCTTTTGGCAGTGTGGGCAGGTGCCAAATCCTGCTGGAAAATGAAATCAGCATCTTCAAAAAGCTGGTCAGCAGAAGAAAGCATGAAGTGCTCAAGTGCTTCTTGGTAAACGGGTGGAGTGACGTTGGTTTTCAAAAAAACACAATATCCCAACACCAGCAGATGACATTGCACCCAAATCATCACAGACTGTGGAAACTTAACACTGGACTTCAAGCAACTTGGGCTATGAGCTTCTCCACCCTTCCTCCAGACTCTAGGACCTTGGTTTCCAAATGAAATACAAAACTTGCTCTCATCTGAAAAGAGGACTTTGGACCACTGGACAATAGTCCAGTTCTTCTTTTCCTTCGCCCAGGTAAGACGCCTCTGACGTTGTCTGTGGATCAGGAGTGGCTTAACAAGAGGAATACGACAACTGTAGCCAAATTCCTTGACACGTCTGTGTGGTGGCTCTTGATGCATTGACCCCAGCCTCAGTCCATTCCTTGTGAAGTTCACTCAAATTCTTGAATCGATTTTGCTTGACAATCCTCATAAGGCTGCGGTTCTCTCGGTTAGTTGTGCATCTTTTTCTTCCACACTTTTTCCTTCCACTCAACTTTCTTTTAACATGCTTGGATACAGCACTCTGTGAACAGCCAGCTTCTTTGGCAATGAATGTTTGTGGCTTACCCTCCTTGTGAAGGGTGTCAATGATTGTCTTCTGGACAACTGTCAGATCAGCAGTTTTCCCCATGATTGTGTAGCCTAGTGAACCAAACTGAGAACATTTTGAAGGCTCAGGAAACCTTTGCAGGTGTTTTGAGTGGATTAGCTGATTGGTTATGTCACCAATTCTAATTTGTTGAGATTGTGAATTGGTGGGTTTTTGTTAAATGTGAGCCAAAATCATCACAATTAAAAGAACCAAAGACTTAAACTACTTCAGTCTGTGTGCATTGAATTTATTTAATACACAAGTTTCACAATTTGAGTTGAATTACTGAAATAAATGAACTTTTCCACGACATTCTATTTGAGATGCACCTGTGTGTACTATTTGCATAACAATTTCCAGAACAGAAATTGGATAAAGCCAGGTTCAAAATTTGTGTTTAATTTTCTTGACATATTAGAGTCTAAGGTTCTTACAGAGGAGATTTTCGATATCTCTTCATGACACTCCTTAAATCAGAAAATACTGTCAGCAGCCAGAATTTTTTTAAATAATAAAATATTGTGTAAAATCAGAAATTGTAATTGAAATCTACAGAATGCAAATAGATAAAGTGTAATAAAATAACATTTCATAAAATAGACAAATAGACCAATGCATGAAATAATTGCCTTAAAGGAGACATATTATGCCACTTTTTACAATATGAAATATAAGTCTCTGGTGTCCCCAGAAAGTATCTGTGAAGTTTCAGCTCAAAATACAATTTTGAAAATGCCTATTTTGAGTGAAAGCAGAAACACACTGTTTTTCGGGCCTGTCTTTTTAAATGCAAATGAGCTTCTGCTCCCCGCCCCCTTTTACAGAATAGAGCTGCACCATTACAGCTCAGACCTGCTAAAAACATCTGTTTTGGTTCTGATTATCATGTTTATCACGCTGAAATCATGAGGTTTAAACCATATTATTCTGAGAGCACACATTTTCTGAGAGCACACATTCGAAGCACACAGACAGAAAGCGGCTGTCACAGCATGTGAGTACTAAACTAAGTTCTCATTCACACACAAGTTTACGTTAAAAACACATGAGTTACAAAAACAGTGGGTTATGCCTGTGAAGGTAAACAGCTGGGAAATAAATTGCATGTTTATTTTAGATCTGTGTGGCAGCAGCAATATACAGTAAATAAATCAATAAATCCTCTGCTCTGTTGTCTCCTCTGAGGCTGGGACTCTAAATAGTGTTCTGTGTTCATCAGCAAAGCGAAAGACAGAACAGTTAGCATGTTTTGCTCAAACTTTCATGGCATTAGAACTAATACACCATTGTCGCTTGCGAAATCAAAATGACAGCACCATGGGTGTAAATTTACAGATTAAGGGGCAGTAATATTATAATGAGATCCCTTTGCCACGTCACCAAGGGAGCGAAATCTGACGCGCTCGTTTTCTCAGACGCGTGCAGAAAAAGGCTTCCCAAAACAAAGTTACTGGATTAATCATTTTCACGTTTCCTTGGTTGATAGATGCACTGGGGACCTGATTATAGCACTTAAAACCTGGAAAAGTCCGATTTTCATGATATGTCACCTTTAAGGGCAGATTATGGCATTTCTGCTCCACAGCTTTTTTCCTGATCCAGTATTTTGCTCTGCTCAGGTGAGAAACCCCACCGGTGTGTGATCTGCAACCAGACCTTCCGCATCAAGAAGACTTTGACCAAGCACATGGTCATTCACTCAGATGTACGTCCTTTCAACTGCCCGCACTGCAGTGCTACCTTCAAGCGTAAGGACAAGCTCAAGTATCACGTGGACCATGTGCACAGCGGCCGCCCGCTCGAGCAGCAACAGCCAAACCTGCCTGCGTCCCCCGCTAGCAAGCTCACCGAGCCGCTTCTGTCAAACGAAACGCCCAAACTGTACCACAACACACCTAAGACTGTGCTGCAGAGTGTGGCGGCTGATGTTTGCGTCCCTGTGACGCTCATCCCCGTCCAGATGACTGAGGAAAGCGGTCTTGCTGTGCACAGGACGCCACATGGGGTCCTTTCAGCTGTGAGCCAGCAACAACAGACAGGCTACCAGTCCGCCACTGACCTAGTGTTCTTAGAAAAGTACACCCTCACGCCTCAGCCGACCAACATCGTGCACCCGGTGCGGCCCGACCAGATGCTGGACCCTCGAGAGCAGTCTTACTTGGGAACGCTACTGGGACTGGACTCGACTACATCTGTGCAAAACATGTCTAGTGCTGAACATACTCATTAATTCAAAGCACATCAATGCTATTATGTACAAGCATGCGTCTGTGTTTGTTACGTGAATACATTTTGGTCATTATGTCTCTTGTGCTGTTCTTAAAGGTTAGTTCACCCAAAAATTTAAATTGTCATTAATTACTCACCCTCGTGTTGTTCGAAACCCGTAATACCTTGTTCATCTTAGAACACAATTTAAGATATTTTTGATGAAATATGAGGGCTCTCTGACCCTCCCACAGACAGCAAAAGTACCAAGATGATCGACAGAGTAGTCCGTGTGACATCAGTGGTTCAACTGTAAAGTTACGAAGCTACGAAAATACTTTTTTGTGCAAAGAAAGAAAAAAAAACGCTGCCACACGCTCGCGTCATCGTACTGTCGTGAACGCGCGTCCAAAGTGACGCAGTAGAGACGAAAATGTGGAATAAAGTCGTTATTTTTGTTTTCTTTGTACAAAAAAGTATTCTCGTAGCTTCGTAACTTTACAGTTGAACCACTGATGTCACACGGACTACTTTGTCGATCATCTTGCTACTTTTCTGGACCTTAAACGTGGTAGTTACCTTGCTGTCTATGGAGGTCAGAGAGTCCTCAGATTGCATCAAAAATATCTTAATGTGTTCCGAAGAGGAACGAAGGTCTTACGGGTTTGAAACAAAATGAGGGTGAGCAATTAATGACAGAACTTTCATTTTTGAGTGAACTATCCCTTTAAGCATAGTCACTCTAAAATGCTGCACTTTGGTTCTACAGAAATTCATTTTTGTAATTCAAAGCAAAAAACAGTTTGAAAGGACATGAATGGGAATAAATACAGAATTTTAATTTTAAAACTATTGCTTTAATATCTAAGGGAAAACAGTTAATAATGAAATTATGATTGAACTTTGACTGTAAATGGAATGTGTGTGTACATTTCTAATAATTCTATCCTGTATAACCCGTGTGTTCAGATAGCTGACAGATGGAAATAACCTGCGGTTGGTGTGTGAATAGTTTCAGAAACTTCTGAATTCACCACCCCAGACCAAAGTTTGCTTGCGTTTCTGTAAATAAAGCACTCTGGAACACTGAGTTCAGGAAGTTATGTCATGGGCTTCTTTATTTATTTTGTCCGGCTGTTCAGTCACATGGTGGGATGTTGGGGAAAAAAAGTCTTAGACATAACAATTTAAACTTTCTTAGAGAAACAGCCAAAAAGTAAAATGAAATTCTGATAGCTTGTAATGTAAATCAATGAGATCTTTATAACAGTAAAAATGCATATAAATATCAGTCGCCGCTATATATCTGCAATAATATGTCTTAGTAAGATGATAATTAATGCATAATTGCTTTATTTGTGGCGGGCGAAACACATAATTGCTGTGCAATATATATTTATGATTAAGAGATGAACAAATAAACATTGCTCAAAGCCTGATGTATGACATTTAATATTTGGCTTTCTAAATAATGATACATGGATAATTAAGTAAACCGAAGTTGCTTCAGTCCAGTAAGTGTTCGTCTTTAAATATAACATATCAACAGAAGTCATTTAGTAGATTGTGTACAACAGGTTTTTCGATCATGTTGATAATTTAGAGGCCCAAGAACTATGATACAGTACGCTTTATAGGGTTAAAGATGATTTTATTAACATAGCAGTTTTGTTCATTTGTCTTTCTGCAATTATTTAGTTGTATATCAGCATTTCCTACATAGTTTTCGACATATTGACGTATCTGTTCATTTAGAATTAATTTTGCACAGCAAACCAGCTCGAACAAATGGACAGCTAAATCTGACTGTGATACAAAACAGAATAAACTGAGCAATTCCAAGAGGGTTAATAAATGGTGGATAGAGCTGTACAGTAAGGTCAGCAGTAGACCAGAGCTAAAGTGGTACAATATTTGGCCATTTCATTTGATGTGTCACACTGCCTCCCTGTGGTCAGAAATCAACAGCTCTTACATTCAACACTGTTTAGATCAGGGGTTCTCTACTTTTTTGATTTGAAGCAAGGAAGCAACCTTAATTAATTTAAAGGGGTCATATGATGCGATTTCAATTTTTCCTTTCTCTTTGGAGTGTTACAAGCTCTGGGTGCATAAAGAAGATCTGTAAATTTGCAAAGACTAAAGTCTCAAACCCAAAGAGATATTCTTTATAAAAGTAAAGAGTAAGCCACGCCTACCTAAAACAGCTCGTTCTAACACACCCCCACATACCTACATCACGATGTGGGAAGATTTGCATAATGCCGCCCAAATGTTCACGCAAAGGCGTAACTTTTATTCTCACTGTAGTATTGTTGCCGCCGCCATGTCGTGAAGACGCTGTGTGCTTCACTGTGAAAGCGAAACTACTTTGTTTGGTCTTCCAAAAGAGGACGATATCCACTTCGTCATGCCTAGAGCTGATCCGTGCTGGTCGCTGAGGAAATACATCAACTTCGCGCTGTCGTTCGCCGGATCGGCTTTCACCGTGGACGAAGCGGAGTCCAGCCCGGGGTCGTCACATGTGGTTGCCGCAAGCATCACAGTATGGTAAGGGACGTAAAATTTCCGTCACACGCTTGAGGTATTCGGCCAATCATAACGCACTGGATAGCTGGCCAATCAGAGCACACCTTGCTTTTCAGAACGATGAGCTTTGTAAAAATCGACGCGTTTCAGAAAGGCGGGGCATAGAGGAGAACAATAATGTACAGTATGTGGAAAATAATGTGTTTTTTGAACCTTAAACCGCATAAACACATTTCATTACACCAAATACACAAAATAATGTTCTTTTTAGCAGCTAAATTTTTTTTAGCAATGAAGCATGTTTCATTTGGTGATTCCAGAAGTTATATTGGTATTTCTTTTAATAAGCTATGTTCTTCAATATAAACAATAGTTATTGAGGGGAAATAAAAAGAAATATAATTTCAGTTTAATTTGGATTAGAGTTCGATGTGGCCCCTTGGAAGTTTGCTAAGGCCCCCCAATTGAGAACCACTAGTTTAGACCATTAAAGAAAAACTTTTAAACACTGAAAAAGCAGAGCAACAGGAATGTTATCATTTGTAGCGTCTGTCGCCAATCCACTGTTTCTTTCTCACTACAAAATGAAAGGTCTGATTGTTCTGCCCCAAATAAGATCGTGTGAAAGCAGCAGTAACACGGGACACGTTGACTTGTTTGGCTCAGGTGAAGTACATGACCATGACTTCCGTCCTGGAGTTTGATCTGAATGTTGTTTGTCTGTATATTATTTTTCTCACCTTTGGATCAGAGGTTAAAATGATTCAAGGTCTCCTTTTGAATCATCTGCACTCCGTGTGTCCTCCCTATTACTATCTGCCCATGTTTCATTTGTGCTTGTCACGTTTCCATTTTTCTATGGATTTATCGGCAAGAAATGATTAGGTGTGAAAGGTGCTTGTTTAAATGGGAGCTCCTCTGGTTGAAAGCTGCCATCCAAAGCTTTGAGAGAAAATATATAGGCCTACCTATAGATGCAATATAGTAGGATTGGCTGACACAGAAGCAGCTCTTCATCAGTTGGCCATTAGAAGCTTCTTCAGATGCTCCTTTAAGGGTGTTCTTATGCAGTTTCTGATCTGCTATGGGAAACTACATTCCTTTGAGTTCTGTATTGGAGTTTGATCTGTATGTTACTTATCTGTATATTATTTACCTTTGGATCAGAGGTTAAAATGATTCAAGGCTTCTTTTTCGATCATTTGCGGATCCGGTGTTCCCGTATCCGTCCGCAGTATTGTGACTTACCTTCATTTAGTCGGTTTTTACTTTTTTGTTTTTGAGATACTTTCCTTTTTTCCCCCCTGGTTGGCACACTCTTCTCGTCTATTGGGCAAAAACATTGGGTGTTACTTTAGTTCCCATTCTGTGGTGCTTGTTTAAAAGTGTTTCTACGTCTGATGGTTAGTTAGTAAGTAACAAGAACAGAGAAAATATATACCTATGAATATCTTATAGTAGGATTTGCTGATACGAGTCTATCAGTTGCAAAACATCCAAAATCCATCAAAAACATCTTCAGATGCTCCTTCAAGAGTTGAGTTGTTGTTCTGACCTGCAGTGAAGAATGAAGCACAAGCTAATTCAGATATTTCTATTAGAAGACGCTATGTGCTAGCTGTAGTCATGTTTGAAGTATATACAGAGCAAATGCAGTCATTAGAAATACACACTTTGCCTGACCTATGGAAATATGTAATGAAATAAGGGATAAAGGATATGAAATTACTCGGTCGCTATCTCGTTGAAAATGACTCGGTGAGAAAGCCGCTATAGGTAAATAACGAGGAGAATAACAACATGTAGTAGCCGGTAAAACTGTTTGCACTACAAACCAGTGTGTTCATAATTAAGATAATACACTAAAATAATATAAGACGCACCGACTTTCAATATCAAGCAGCAAAACGAACTGTTTTGTTCAGCTAAAAATAGCTGGACGCAGATGAGACCGGAAGCCAGACCCATAGAATTTACAAATGGCCGCGCCCATTTATACAACAATGAAAAGGTGGATTAGTTTTGTTACTGGTTTTAACAAAAGTTTTTACTGCCTTTGTTGGCATCATTCTAATTTGACTAGCTTTTAAATTAATTTGTGACAATTTGGTGCCAAAAACAAAAAGTTCTTCTCGCTTTCAAAAGATAATAAAGTCTATCTCATTTGCCATCCTAACGCTGCAGAATTAAATAAAGAGCACTGTTGTGGGGTGCGTTAATGGAGAAACTGAATAGATTCAATTCATTTACTCACCTGTAACTTCATGTTATCCAGAAAACACTACATATTCTAATTCTCTTAAAGACTTCCAAAGCAAACTGTCCCAAAATAATACCAATACTACCATTCAATACTTGCGAGACGACCTTTTTAAGCTCTAAAAAAGGCTGGTGAACATTAGCCGATGAACAATGGAAGCAGATGTGGACAGAGACATAACCCCAGAAACATCTGGATTCCTGATGAAGACGAGAACCTTCACATTCCACAAGCTGAAGCCATAAAACACACACAGACAAAAGAGTACTCCAAGCATGTCACAATAAAACTATATTTATAAATTAAAAAAAAGAAATCTCCTTAACAAGGTACTTCAAAAATTCTCCCAATACAATATTGCTGACAAACACTGAAAAATATATTCTCAGTAAAAACAATTTCCATGAATAATGAAATATCTGCATGAGACTGAGAGAAAAAATGTAAAAAGGGCTTAAGAACCTCCAAATACGCACTAAAACAGGCCAACAGAAATGTTGAAATCTGACATTTACGTCCTTGGTTGGACTACATTCACCTTGAATCCTCACACCCATATAGTGTTGTAACTAAATCCCATTCAATTATTGCTATTTCTCTCAAAAGCACTCTTTTTTGTCCATAAGAGGAAATCATTCCATTTTCTTCAACAGAACATTTCCCAACTATTTTGAGGTGAATTTGTAGATTTAGTAAAACATCTTAATCTGTTATTGTAAGCATGAACCGTTTGCTTATGCTTTAGTAGACTCATTTCTAAGACCTAAGTGATGTTGGGGCTCATAAGCTACTGAATTTTAGGTCAGCACTAATCCTAATTCTAATCGGCTGCACTAGTAGGCCACTTGTTTTGTCATTTACAAGGCAAAAAAAGTGGTAGAGGCAGAGTAGACACCCTTCTTTAGAACAGTCACATGATGTCGACGAAGAGCTCCCCATTGGCTGTGTTGCACGAGCGTCGGGAGCCCGTGAGTTCGGGGGGGGGGGGGGATTGCTGGGATGTTGGGTGGGGGGGGCACGGGGGGGGCGGTGGCGGCCCCCCTGCCTTCGGCCTGGGTGCCTCCTGGGACCCGGCGACCAGGGCCCGCCTCGTGCAGATCCCTGCTCTGCTTAAGGCTTGTAGCTGTGTTGTAGCTTTTGTAGCTGTGAGATCGTGAGCTTCGCACACTGCCCTCACTGGGCGGCACCGAGCGCTCACTGGTGGCTCTGTCTCTGCGGAAGTCAAACTCGTGTGTGTCTCCCATTTCGCTTCCTCCTCCTAACCTGAAGTCTCCAGCTGTGGTTTTCCCCTCAGTCCTGCTCCAGCTGCAGTTTGAACCGCTGCTCCCTACGGACAGCAATGTTAACCACTTAGGTGTTAAGTGAGCGAGCCGCTCCTTCTGTTGAGATGTTAGCAGTGTGATTTGAGGTTCTCACCTTCGCTGTGCTGGGCTCCGCCTGCGAGCCTCCACCGGCTTCCGAGGAGCTGTGACGCGCATCCGGGAGGAACGGGAATGGGCTGGATGGTGGGGGGGTAACTGGTAAAGGGAAACGCGGTGGGAGGGAAGCTTCAGCAGGGGAATTGAAGCAATGGAGCAATGGAGCGAGGGTGTCCCTGATCAGACGCCCCGGGATCAATAATGATAATGGCAGTGAAAGAGGGCAATGGCCATGTCTACAAACAAAACGGCAACGTTTGATAAGAGTGTCAGCAACAAGTAAAACTGATATGTACAGTGATATTCCGTTAACGGAAAAATTATTGGCTGATGACCATTTAAGTTGAAATGGACAATGACCTTAATGACATTAAAAATCTCTGACTATATTAAGCTGCATTATTGTTGACCCAACAAAAAAAAAAAAAAAAAAACAAAAAAAAAAAAGAGAGGAAAAAAAGAAGAGTTAACACGTTCTTAAACCAAATAAAGAGAGAAGGAAAAACTATCGACCTCAACATGTTTCAATGCTTGGGGTTCCAGATGTCAAGAGTTTAAATCCACTATCAGAGCTTCTCTCGAAACAAAGTGACACATTTTCTGCCCCTGTGTTTGTCTTTATCTTCACAACCTGGCAATGGTTCATTCTCTCTTACACTACGGAAAAAGCACTGATGGTATGGAAACATCGACAAACTTGTATGTTGAGTTTAGTGATCTCAATCGAAAAATTCTGCTGAAATGAAAGTAGTTTGTTGTTTATAGAAAGACATGAAATATTCATTTGGAATTAATATTAGAAATGATATGTTTGAGGAGCTGTTTAGTTTTAACGTTGTCATAATGAAGAGGTGTTTAGATTAATTAATTATATAATAAATCAGGAAACTAGATGAGGTAAAATAAACCATGTGTATGCATTAAGGTGAAAGCGTAATAATTCTGGTGCATTTCTCAAAGGACAACGGTCATGATCAGTAATCGCAATTACAAGTTTGAGTAAATTAATTGTGATTTAGTTTAACAATTGAACAATTATGCAATCATATCATGACTAAAAATTTTAATCAACTAAACCTAGACTAAAGTTCCCAGACTTTTATTCAACTACAACTTGACTGAACAAAAAACAGGACAGAATGACTAAATACGATTAAAAACTAAAAAGGACATTTGACAGAAAAATGCAGAAAAAGAAACTAGTAAAAAGTGTAAACAAAAAAAAAAAAAAAAAAAAAACAGCTGACAAATTTAACATTAACAGTGCTGGTAATAAAGATGACTAAACTCACTGGGACAAATGATGTATTAGGCTCTGGAGAGCTACAAATATAATTTTTCCTTGTACTGACAGGACTACACCAAACAGCACTAGAATATTTACACTACTACATAAACAGAAAATGAACTGTAGTGGTGAAAGTACTTACTGCCAGAAAGATCTCCAAAGATGTAGTAGCACTGCTCTGAGAAGGTGATTTTGTTGACAGTGTGGCGGATGAAGCCGGCTTTCAACAGGTTGCTGGCGTACTTTCGTGCTTCACGGCGATCTGCAAACCCCTCCACGTGATGAAACAGCCAGTCAACCACATCAGAGCCTGTAAGACAACATATGCACCAATTAGATATAGCAGCTCCATGAAGCGGTTTGCTAATATTTATATTAAAATTACAATGATTATAAAATGTGTTTATTTTTCTTCCCTATTGTGAAGCAAATTATCTGAATGTAACAAATTATAGAAATGATCATAAAAATGCAGGACGGGGACTTGGTTCTATCCATCGGTTGTTGACTGGATTATGAGATGTGGGCTTGCAGTCGATTATAGAGGGACGGGTTTAAACAGACAACTGTTAATCATTGGAGAAGTCTGTCATTTTACCGCAAGATAAAGTTATGACATTTTGATTAAATATTACAAGATGAAAAAAAAAAAAAAAAAAAAAAAAAGTATATGTATACATGGATTGATCGCTCACAATAAGACCAATAACATGCATTTACCAAAAAAAACCCCAGATAAATTGTAATTTAATGCAAACTTTACATACTTGGCAATTACAATAATAATCCCCCTAATCCAGGAACTTGTCATTCAAATGAGATCACAGCAATTAGCAAACAACTGTGATCAAAATATCCAATCAATTCTTGATGGACGAAAACAAATCCCATCCAACATTTTCTCTCATTCTTCATTTTATCACTCAGATAAATGTTCCAAATGGACAAATCAATCAAAGTTTCAGTTTCATGCTGACGTTTAGCTAATATACAGAGTACAATTATGAAGATCAACTAATAAATAATTTAAAAACACCTTTACTAATTGTAAGCACTATAAAGTGGGTCTTGACCTATGAAAGCATTGGCTATAGTGATCTTCAGCCACATTCTGTCTCGAACTTCCAGTCCTGAGTCAGGACAGGCCATTGCTTTTGCAACTGTTGCCATGTCGCTGTGGACAGACAGGTGGTAGTCATCAAATCCTGCGAGAAGTACAACACACAGTTAACAAGAGCACAAAACATATAGCATCTGCCTGGTGGCGAGAAACCAGGACCTCCCACGTTCCACACACAAGTATCTAGATATGACTCCAAGTCCTCTCAATAGAAGTCAATGGGATTGATTTTGTTTTTTTTACACATTGCCAGGTCAACTAGTAAGTCTGATCACTTAGAAAATGGAACACCTCAACAAGCCACAGGATTTAAGGGATCCTTCATGCCCATACCAACTGTTGTGGGATGAACTCCACAAAATTTAGGGGTCAAAATTTAGCTTTAGCAAAGAAATTTAAAGTTGTTGAAGCAGATGTCTCACTCTCAGTCTCTGGGATGGAGCTGGAGATGGAAGAGCTGGTGGAGGTGACTGTGCTCATTGAAGGACTCATGCCGTAGGGAGGATAGACGCCCGTCATGGCTGCTGTATGGGACACCCAGGCTGCAGGGTCAATGGGCCGGATGGGCTCACCTTAGACAGAAGGCAACCAGTACTCAACAAAGCTGTACAGAACAGGTGAGTTTGACAGAGAACTATCTAAACCCTGTTGTTCAAACTACCACAATACATTGTAATGGCTGTGCAACACTTTTATTTGAAAAATAAAACTTCTTCAGTGGTTCTTTGCAGCACTTAAACGTAAGATGTTTTTTTTTTGAAGCATTAAGGGGGTCATATGATGCAATTTCAAGTTTTCCTTTCTCTTTGGAGTGTTACAAGCTGTTCGTGCATAGGTAAGATCCCTAAAATTGCAAAAACTAAAGTCTCAAACCTAAAGAGATATTCTTTAAAAAAAATTAAGACTCGTCCACTACCTTCCCTAAAACGACCTCGTTTAAACCCCATATGGTCTACGTCCACTGTGTGGGAAGATTTGCATAACGCCGGCCAAATGTTCACGCAAAGACAGAAGGCGTAACTTTTATTCTCGCTGTAGTATAGTTGCTGCCACCATGTTGTGGAGATGCTGTGTGTTTCGTTGTGAAAGCGAAATTATTTTGTTTGGCCTTCCAAAAGAGGGCACAATTAGAAATCAGTGGTTAAGTTTTATTTGCAACACTGTTCCAGAACAGTTAAACCAAAATATTCAGATTTGTGCAGCGCAATTTACGGAGGACTGCTTTCTGATCCTGGGAGAGTAGACTACAATGCCGGCTGTTCTGACTCACAGACTGTAAGTAAGTTTTCATTTAAAGGATTTGCCACTGACGATTCAAACGCGAGTTTTGAGCAGTGTAGAGTAGCGCTTGTTGTTTGTCTTTCTCCGATCACAAATGCAGACGGTTTTATGTTTACGCAGCGAGATGCAACGCAACGCATAAAAAGACAATATAAATCATTATAATCCGTAATTATGTCCGCACTGGATGCAACAAATGCCTCGTTTATAATGAGTTTTAATGTTTTTGTCTCGTCGCTCCATCACAGTATGGTAAGGGCCGTAACATTTCCGTCACACGCTTGAGGTATTCGGCCAATCACAATGCAGTGGATAGCTGGCCAATCAGAGCACACCTCGCTTTCAGACGATGAGCTTTGTAAAAATCGACAAATTTCAGAAAGGCGGGGCATAGAGGAGAAATAATAATGTACAGTAGGTGGAAAATAATGTTTTTTGAACCTTAAAAACCGCATAAACACATTTCATTACACAAAATAATGTTATTTTTAGCAACATCATATGACCCCTTTAAAAAGGACATCGGGATATATAACTTCAAATCTTACCCTCCTATGTAGCATTCAAATCTATTATACTTTGTCAGTGTAAAATGTGTAAAAATGCAAATGAAATTTGAGAGCTTATCAGTGAAAGACAAAATCATATGTTTCAAAAGTTGTAAACCAAACTAAAAGTTTGGGGTCAGTAAGATTTGATGTTTTTGAAAAAAGGCCTCTAATGCATCACCAAGGCTGCATTTATTTAAAGGGATAGTTCACCCAAAAATGAAAATTCTGTAATTAATTATCCACCCTCATATCGTTTCTAAACCCGTAAGACCTTTGTTCATCTTTGGAACACTAATTAAGATATTTTTGATGAATTCTGAAAACTCTCTGTCCGTCCCATAGAAAGCAATGTAATTACCACGATCAAGGTCCAGAAACATAGCAAGGAGATCGGTAAAATAATCCATGTGACATCAGGGGTTCAACAATAATTAATTTTACTTTTAAATACTTTTTGTACGCAAAGAAAACAAAAATAACGATTTTATTCAACAACTCGTCTCCTCCGTGTCACCCTGGCGCCATGTTGGAGAATATTCCCCCAAACAAACGTAACCAGAAGTTGCTTATCTGTGTCAGATGTGTAACGCGGATAACTTTTTTTTACGTGTTAAGCATGATTCGAATGAAAACAACGTATCCGTGTGACGCAGCTGACAAAGAATAGCATACGCCGAACTATCCCTTTAATCTAGTAAACACAATAATATTGTGAAATATTATTACACTTAACTCTTTTCTATTTGGATGTATTTTAAAATGTCATTTATTCCTGTGATCAAAGTTGAATTTTCAGCATCATTACTCCATTCTTCAGTGTCACATGATTCTTCAGAAATCATTTTTGCTGCTTAATCTTTTGTGACATTAGTACGTAGTAATTTATTATTTTTCCCCCCAAAAAAAGAAAACCGTACCGTCTCTACTGATGGTCGTATATCTTATGGTGCATCTATGTGTAAATGAGTGTGCGAGAGGGAAAAAATGAAAAATGAACACTCACTCCTTGGCAAAGCAAAGCAACTGTTCGGGTTTGGGTCCCAGCATTTGGCAACAGTAAGTGACACGGGTCTGCAAAAAAAAAAAAGAAGTGGTGCAGCTGTTGATAAGCTAAACAGGTCCCATAAAACATGAATGTTTTGTAATGTGACTCACCCAGGCTTATGCACGATCTCCCTCAGCACTCGTACAGCATCATCGTTGCACATGTTCTCAAAGTTGATGTCATTCACCTGTGAGACGAAACAGAAATCTGAACTGATACAACCAGCTTCTGTGTCAGATTCCTATCCCGAACACGTCTTCCTCCAGTCCTCACCTGCAGCAGCATGTCACCAGGCTCGATCCGCCCATCGGCCGCCACCGCTCCACCCTTCATTATGGAGCCGATGTAGATGCCTCCATCACCACGCTCGTTACTCTGACCCACGATACTGATGCCCAGGAAGTTATATTTCTCTAAATGAGGTAAAGCAAGTGAGACTTCAGGCAACTAGTTGACATTACTTTAGCTTTGCACATATGTAATATCATCCTTAGATTATAAATCAGAGAAAAAAAACACTTTATTACACATTTTTATTACACTGCACCAATATAATTAAAGGTATTAAAGCACTCAAGGTTGTGCCTTATTGTTCATATAATCAGAGTTTAATTAAAAAGCAACAAATAAAACCGTATAATACAGACTCACCCATATTTAAAGTGACAGTGATGATATTCAGAGACATAGTAGAGTCAGTGATGCTACTGAAAGATGAAGACTGAAGAAAGAAAGACAAAGATAGTTTGAAATACAGTATGTTTTATATATCGTATCAGACACTTCAGAGTTCTGCCCACTGTCTCACCCTCTCCATTTGCTGGGCTTTGGGTCTGCGTCTCCGCCGGCGGTGTCGTCTCATTAGCCTGGATGAGCCGCTTTGCTCCGTAACACTGGACGGGGACAGAATGTGAAACATTACTGATCACTAGGAAAAGGAATCAGAAAGACTTTATACGGATAGTTCACCTAAAACTGAAAATTCTGTCACCTTCATGTCATCACTATCAGATATTTTTAATGAAACCAGAGAGACTTCTGTCACTCCATTGAAAGATTTAAGTACCCCAAAATGTTGACGTTTTCATATGAATCAAAACAGTTAAAACCAAGTTTTCTGAAGCGGAATGATTAATTTATGAAAAAACGATTTAATTATGCTGTCCTTTTCTTTCAATTGAGATATAAATCTCTCAGATTTCATTACAAATATAGAAGATGAATAAAAGTCGTACAGGGTTGGGACGGCATTACAGTAAATAAATGATGACAGAATTTCTGGAAAACTTTAACAGCTCTGAGTCAGCATCTGATTCCATGTAATGACTTTTAGTACTTTTCAGGGAGCAGTCAATAAATACTCTACAAAAATACCAAATATCAAAACAAATTAGGGCTGCATGATAAATTGTATTTTAACCGCGGTCACGATTTCTGCTTCTCTCAGTTTGTTAGGCATAATCGTCTGCAATATTTGCCCACTGTTTGTTTATCCGGCATATATTACATTTTAATTTGGCATTTGCATTGGTAACAAGCCTCCACAAGCTTTCATAGTTGCCAGATTACACGAATTAAAGTCCCCCAATCAGGGCTTTTCTCTTAAAGGGGTCATCCAATGCCCATTTTCCACAAGTTGATATAATTCTTTAGGGTCTTAATGAAAAGTCTGTAACATAGTTTGGTTAAAATTTCTCAATGGTAGTGTAAAAAACCACCTCTTTTTTACCCTGTCAAACAGCTCTTTTCAGATCAAGCCATTTTAGTGGCATTTTCCTTTAAATGTTAATGAGCACTGCTGACCCCGCCCCTCTCTTCCGAGCAGCTCTCTGAGGGCCTGTTTACTTTAGCCGCATTCATCGTGAAACTTGCTAATTAGCACTTTATTAGGAAAGGCGATTTGCAAAGATTCATTAAAAAAAACCTTATACTCACTTCTTCTGTAGATGAGGCTGGATCATGAATGATTTGCGCAAACAAACGCATTTATGTAGATCGGGGGCGCATTCCCTTCAAAAACAAACAATCCACTGCGTCTTCAGCGGCGCTCAGATGTCGGGAGTAAATGATGACTGCTATGTTCATTATTACATCCAACAACATAACATCTCAATGCTTAGGAGTCATTCTTGTCTACATCTGCTCCGGCGGTGAAACAATGGCGGACTGATGACAGCTCACTCAGGGCGGAGCTAAGGTAAGACGCCAGTCCAGTCTGTGCTGAAACACTACGGTCAATCAAACTATCGTGGGAGGGGCCTGTCTGTGTGACGTCACATCCATATCTGAGATCCTTTTTCTCATGCTGACCAACAAAATTTAATGTAAAATAATTACTGTAAGGGTAGGTTTAGGGTTGGGGTAGGTGTAGACTTTAATAAAACACAATCTAATAGGTAGAAAAAATGATTTATTGTTGGTTTCCTGCAGCTGTATCCCTTCTAGCTACAACCGTGAATATAACACAATTACTGTATTTGCATTACTGTAAGGGTAGGTTTAGGGTTGTGGTAGGAGTAAACGTTAATAAACCATAATTTTACAGGAAGCAAATTTCGTTGTCAAATTGTACTACCCACTGTTTTAATGGAAGGTAGCAAAATCTGACAGGGTAGCACAAATCGACAGAACACCGGCGTTCGGACGTAGAACACAGAAGCCTTCACTGTGCTTACTGCGTTAACCACGTAAGGATAATGACAGGGAAGAGAAGAGATTTCTGAATAAAGTTAGTATTTTTGTTTTGTTTTTGCGCACAGAAAGTATTCTTGTCACTTCATAAAATTATTGTAGAACCACTGTAGTCACGTCGACTGTTTTAACAACATCTTTAGTACCTTTATGGATCTTGAAAGTTTGGGTGGCGTTGCTGTCAATGGAGCCATCGGATTTGATCAAAAATATCTTAATTTGTGTTCTGAAGATGAACGAAGGTCTTAGGGGTGTGGAACGACATGAGGGTGAGTAATTAATGACAGAACCTTTTTGGGTGAACTAACCCTTTAAAAAGCACATTTCTTACCATAAAAAGACTAACCCTATCAAAATAAGATTCCCAACCCTTTCGATAACATTAATCTACATTTTCTTTAAACGATTTTCAAAACCTCCACAAACTATGATTACCCACATCTGCTTATCAAATTGCTCAAGTCAGAGTTCTGAAAAACCTTGCTAAACCATTGGCGCTCACTGTGATTGTAATCAAATCGAGCGCAGTGGTTTGGGAACGAACAAATGCTGGGAGACTCACCGGCTGGTGGAGCCGTCATCCGAGTCAAAACAGCTGCTTGATTCCAGTTCACTGCTCATGAGGGAAGAACGGCTGTCACAGATGTCATAACCTCCCAGATCCATGACTTTGCCGCCCCGTGAGTAGCCATTCAGCCTTCCTCCTAGATGAATTACCACTGACATTAATGTCGATTTGTGCTTAGTTGTTCCCATTCTTAAATATGAATTATTACTGATTACAAACCATGGCATCAAAATACATGCACAGAAATGAGGATGTTGACACGTACCAGAGTGCTCATGTGAGTGTTTCCTGCGCGATCTGTCTCTCTCCCTCCTGTGTGACACGACCGAATCAGTCTCCGTCTCATCATCCACACCGTGCCGGCTGCCTGCAGCCTTGGGACTGTGTGGGAGAGAAGGTTAAAGACTGTGAGAACATGCTCCTTATTTTGAGTTTTGCTGCCAACTTGTGATTCGATCTGATCATTTGTATAACACAGCAAAAAAAGCGTACTGGAAGGACGGGGGTCTGGAATCGCCAATGCCTTGGCTTCTCTCGTGAGACGGCGGCCGCTCGGACTGACTCTCTGCCACTGAACATCCATCTGAGTGGGAGTCGTCTGATGACACCAGCTATCAACACACACAGACAAACAATGACATGCACTTCACAGTCCCCTTAAGTGGTTATACATTTCAATAGAATAGAATTTCTTCACATTGAGAAATACACCCTTTTTTTTATGCAAAATGCCTCATACCCCAGTCTAATATACCCGTACTACAAACTCCTGTCACTGATCTCTCACCATATAAACTCACTAGGCTATATATCCCCTCACTATACAAACATATTACAATACCCTAATCTTCTTACATGCATGTAGTGGTCGACCGATATATCGCCACGGGCAATATATCGGCCGATATTTGGCATTTTTCAAATATCGGCATTGGCCGATACATTTTTTGCCGATGCGTTCGATGCGGGACTTTTATTTTGACGGCGCTGAGAGCGGCAGTGGGCACAGTGCTCACATTCTCCCTCTTGTTTCACTGTTGTCATTCAGTTCTGTCTAATACGGATAGAAGTCTGTAATAATCTGATAGAACTGTTAAACAAAGGAATTAAAATGTATCTAAAAAAGTGTTATAACGATTGCTTATATTGTTAGTAATAGAAAGGCAAACAATATAATACTTTCTAATTTGCCGTCAACATTCAGCAAATACACGTTTATATCATTTAAACAAATCTTTGAATGGCTAATGAAAATGTAATTTCACAAACCTTGCAAACTTATGAATCCAGTGAAGCGTGCATGTGTCCTGCATGATTGCGTGTTCACTGTGTGACTTTCGGTCCGTGTGAATTGAATGCTTTAAACATTAAATTCGTGATTTCAAATGATGCTGCGCTTTATGCTTTTGCCCATTGTCATATTCATGTCATTTTCACTGTGTGCTGCATGTAAAATGAGTGTTACCTTGGCTTTATTTGGAAAAATATGATTACCAATGCAAACAAACTTCCCAGAATACAGAGTGCTCTGTTGGTTACAGTGTTTACTTCCTTTTTAATTATATTTTTATTAAATATTTATTTGTGGAAAATACTTTGTCATCTAAAGTATAAGTATGTTTATTTTACAAGTGTATTTTTTAATCCATTTTCAAATGATTTCAAATTTCTTAAACATTAATTAAAATAAATTCAATTATATCGGCTTTATATCGGTCATCCTGCTTTCCAAGATATCGGCATCGGGCAGTCAAAAAACAATATTGGTCGACCATACATGGCCTATAAAATGGTTCCAGATCCCAAGAGAACTTTTACTATGATGGGACAAGCAATATGTCTATTATGTGTGCATACGCATATGTTGTCATTCAGAATAAAAAATGTTATTTGCAGTTGCATGCCATTTAAATATAAATGAGCCGCTCATAAAACAAAGCTTATGCAGCATATCAAAGTCTTTGATTAGCTGCATCAGACCAAAGTGAACCTTAAGTAGGAATGACTGGCAGACTCTTGAAAAATACAAATACAGCAGTGCCAGCACTCAAGAGAACCGGGAACGGGCTGAATTAAAAGGCTGATCTATTATGCAAGGAGCACCGGGGAATTAAGATGCAGGGATGCGTTTGTGTGTGTGTTTCTGTTCTCACCCAACAAATCACACGGCCGTTGTAACAGGGAAGCTTTGCATTGTCGTCTGTGATTTCCTCCTTGACCACCCTGCAGAAACACAAGAAAAAGAGAGAAAAACAAATCAGAACAGACAGTCTTATTTTCCAACCGCAGCCTGTGTGAACTGTAAAAAAAGAAAGATCAGTTTTAGAGATCCCCGGAGTGTCTGGGAATAAATTAGAATAGGTAGATGAGACAATGCCATTAGATAAAAGAAAGGACGGGCTGGATCAGAAACGCATAAATCAGATAAGCATGCACACACACGTGCTCACAGAACACACAAAGCACTGAACGCAGGGACACTCCAGCAGATAAGATCCCAAACTCATGAATTCAAAGACATTTCAGCTGTACAAAATGTACCACTAGTATGTTGATTTCTCAGGTCTGTATGAAAAGACCTGTTTGTTCAAATGCTCATATGTAAAACAAGTACAAGCTCACATAATTTACAACCAACAAGACTGTAACATGACACTGCGAAACAGATCATTTAGATTCCACTATCAGTTTGTAAAACATACAACAAAAATGTGTGTACAGAAATGCCTGCGAGGCAAGCAATAATTCAGGTTTCCCAATCTTTATGACTTTTTAAATTGTATTGTTTTTTTTTACTATTTTATTGTGATTCCTATACAGGATATCAGCCCTAATGCTTGGAAAATTAAATATTCCTGTGGTGTGACAAATACAGTTTCAAAAGCATAAATATTCCATGCTTGCTCTGAATTATCATATACACTATCATTCAAACTTTTGTGTCAGTAAGTTTTTTTATATGTATATATAAATGGATTTATTCAGCAAGGATGCATTAAATTGAAATTAACAGAAAGTATTTTTACACTGACATAAGATTTGTTCAAATAAATGCTGTTTTTATGAACTTTCTACTCATACAAGTATCCTGAAAAAAAAAATTATCATGCTTCCAAAAAAAACACTGATAAGAAGAAATGTTTCTTGAGCAGCAAACCAGCATATTAGAATGATATCTGAAGGATCATGTGACACTGAAGACTGGAGTAATGATGCTGGAAATACAGCTTTGCATCACAGGAATAAATTAGATTTTAATATATTAAATTAGAAAACCGCTATTTTGGACTGTAATAATATTTCACAATATTACTGTTTTAAATCAAATGAATGCAGCCTTGGTGAGCAGAAGAGACTTCTTTTAAAATCATAAAAATAAATCTTACTGAACCCAAAGTTTTAAAAGCTAGTGTGTGAAATATCCTTTACAAACTGAGGGACGAGTCAATTATTTTCTGTGGTATTCAAAACCATGCTACAGATGCTTAATATTTTAAACCCAGATGATTTCTTTATTCTATACTGCCCGTCTTTAACATAAACTACCCATTTTGATATGCATACAAAACAAAACAAAAACGTTCATTCATTCACAAACACTCTAATCCAATAATGTCAATTAAAAATGTGTAAAAAGACTGGTCCAGACATGTAAATCCTCAACAGAGACAGATTCAATTGAGCTATTCGTTTCCATTTGGCAGAGATCTGAGCCTGTCCTTCAACGACGAACATCTTTAAGCTATTAATGCACTTTTTTGAAGGGGAGTTAAAGAGAGGGGAACGGGACGATCAAACTACGACATATTTCACTGGGGAAGGTTGTAAAGCTGCCAGCGCTGAAGCGATCAGGGCATTCCACAGTCACTGCATGCAGTTGTTCCAAGTCAACATTCTTGGGCCTAATGCAACAGACAGACAAGACAAGACCACTAGCCAGTGCTCCAAATGAGACTTATTCACAAGCTAGAGGTTAGTTTAAAGATACAGGTAACACTTTATATAACACGCTTTTAAACCCCAACACAAACACGAAACAAAGTTTCACATTTTCAAGTGCAAAATATATGGTTATAATCCTGACATATAAAGAAAATGTCCAAAAGTGTCAAGACAATCTGAAATCCCACACTTTTTGAACAATTAATCTTCACGCTCTTTCTAACTAGTCACGATGATTGAAAATTTTTATTTAGAACTCATTCTAGAGATACTGCGGACCAGATTTTAATTAATCTAGGTAATGATAAGTGAGTCAAGTGAAAATTGAAGTGACCCATACTCGGAATTAGTGCTCTGCATTTATCCAAAGCGCACACACACAGCAGTGAACACACACACACACACACACACACACACACACACACAACACACCTGGAGCAGTGGGCAGCCCACAAGCAGGTTCTACTCTTTACAAGCACTCACAATGAGTAATATCCAACCAACTGCATATTTAAGCAAGGCTTGAAAAATTATATTCCCTAACTACGGTAATTTCCATGCTGTAGCTCACATTAAAATCCCCTGATATTTCCAGGTTTTCCATGACCTGGCAACCCTGGTCAACTTATCCAGTTATGTGTACAAAGTCTGCTTTTGAAGGCCTACATAAGAGGTCAGAGTTCACAAAAACTCCAAAAGGCATTTAAACTCTGAAAAAAAGTAAGTCTATGGCTAATTATCATAAATAACGTTAAACGCGTCCAAATGTCCATCTAAACTCGAATGTTTTCATCATTTGGGGGGACGGTCGGTTTTGGGGACATGTGGCCTCTGCACTGCGCATGCGCACTGCACATTCAAACTGATTCTACTGTACTCCTCTGATGTGCTCTTGAATCGAGGCGGAAAATTCCTCAAAGTGGAATTATACTCGCTCATAATGTACTGATTTGTGAGGGGAAAAAAGAAAATACTTTAGGAACCTGATCTGAACACAATAAGCCTAAAGAAACCCCAAAACCAAGAGAGCTTTTTGTGTAGCCATGGTACTGGAAGGATACTAAACTACTCCCTTCTGTGAAACTGTGGTCACCAACCATTCACTAACTAACTAAAGCACTAACTGCACCCAAAGCTCGTACCGACAGGCCAAAAGCCATATTTGAAGAGTAATCCAGACTTAAAATGGATGCCGTCGTCAATTGAAAAGGACCTAACATTCACCCCTGCTGAACTCCGCGCATTTTCTCCTTTCACACACACAGTTGTGTCCAACACAGCTAATAAAAGACATGATATCAGCCTCTGAAACATCAGGGCAGTCGACCCACGATCCAAACAAGGGTAAAAACGTGCGAAGAGCTGGAATTGTGCGTCAAACCTGAGAAATACACGCGAGGAAAACTAATGTACGGCAGGCTCACCCAAAGTCATCATCCATAGATTTAAAGAAAAACTTGTAGTTTGGTTTCTTGAGGGCGTTTTTCAGGTCCAAAAGGGTGACCCTTTCTGCAGGGATGGGCAGTTTGACCAGGTATGGAGTTTCCTGGTCGTCGAGATGGTAGATAACTTTAGTCTCCCCCATTGCTGACCGCTGGGGAGAAGTGAACGGCGGTCATCCAGCGCAGGGGCCCCTGATGCCCCTCCAGAGTGGGCTTTTGCTCGCTTCCACCCGCCAGCTGACTTTTTGATTAATCCCGTTCTTTCTTTGCTTCCTTGCCTTCCTCCGGAGTTCCCAGGAATCTCTATCAGCGCGAATCCTCCACGAGCTGATGGGTTTGGAAGGCGATTAATGACCCATACTCTTATTTCACTGTATCCTGCCCGTTGAGAACGGAGGATAGTGCGTGAAATGTGTGCTAAAGAAGATTATTTTGGTCAGGAATGCCGTGGCTCCTCGGAGAGCTTCCCTGTGCTCTCCTTACAGAGGGTTTTGTATTGCTTTCATTGACGCCGAATGCCCGGGGACACGCGCTCCCTCTAGCGGTGAGGGGTGGTAGGTGTGTAAGTTACTTGGGGGTCATTCTACCGAATGGATGTCATTTGGAGAGTGGGGTAAACTGGGCCGCTTACCTTGCTGTCCTCTAGGCAAGGAGAAATGCATCTAAATATATTTATAGATGTCTAATATCAACTAGAATCCTATAAAGATACAGCTATAAAAAAAAGAGCACTTCTGAAAAAGAAAAAAAAGTGGTCCAGTGACACAACATGCTGGAGTAAACTGTCTTTTCAGGAGAAGTGTCTTTGAAGTATATATGAATAATTAAAATTCCAAATGAAGATGGGAACACAATAAGCGTTTAATACAAATAATAGTAATCATTTATGCGTCACCCCATTCTAAAGTCTTATTATCATTCAGTTTAATTATACAATATCAACAAAAAAGCAGAGAGAGAATTCAGTTCTTTGAATATTTCAATGTAGTGAAACTTTTTTAATAGATTCAACATTTATTAAATCCTTTATTGGACTAAACAAAAGAGGCATTATTGTTCCACATAATCACAATATTTAGTGAACAGTGCTGGGAGGATTACTGATAGCAAATTATGATGAAAACTGTAGTCAGTAGTGTAACTTAGATTACTCATTTTAGATTAGATCGTTTCGATTACTCATGACCTAACTTGTTTATAAATTTGAATGGGATTATTGTTATAAAAGAGCAATCAGATATAATCCGTGCTTTGTTATCAACATCATGAAAAGCATTAAACATTATATTACTTCAAGGTTTAAAAGTAACCCATTATGAGCATTTTACATTTTTGGAATCTGATTACCTAATCCAGATTACATGTAATCAGTTACTACCGAGCACTGTTAGTGAAATATGAAAAGTATCGAACGTAATGTTTAGTCATTTGTCTAATGAAAACATTATGTGGAGATAAAAGCTAGCATTTTGTATCGTTCTCTCTTTTTTTGCATTAAAACATGTTTTATTGGTACTCATCTGCACATCTAATGAAAACATTTTTATCTCTTGATAAAACTCAACCTGTATATAGTTCACATTAAAGTAGGTTAGATAAAATTAGAGACAATACAATCACTTGACCTGGTTTAGAATTGCTGTGGTTTGCAGGCAGATTTGTCTTCTGAATCGTTTAGCACTGTTGAGTCACATGATGGTAACACCAGGGAGGTGCTCTAGGTTTAGACGATGAGGTGCCAAATGTTCATATCAACTCCCAGAATCTCCTTTAAATGTCATATATTTTTAGATAATTCATAAAGCGTTTACCAATTATGCCTTAGTGTATTTCCCTTTAGGTGTACAGAAAACTGAGACATTTGTACACTGTAATGCTATTTTATGCATGACATTTCAAATAAGTTTTCTTGTGGATGTAGCATGCAATGAGTAAGAGACAGTGTAGTACTATATGCCACCCCATAATCTATATATGGGGTGACCACATATTAAAAAGGTCAAAGCAATCTTAGAAAAATCATTTGTAATGCTAAAAAAAATTGTTTTTTTGTATGTCAAGTACATTTCAGTGTAGCAAGAAAAATAACTGAAGTAAATGCAAATGTGCATGTCTAAACTACATATCATGCATGCTGGTGAATTGCCAATGCATATATTACATTTTATTGGCTAAAGATTATCCATTAATTATTTAATGAACAATTTAAATCAAAATCAGTGGCTCAACTAATAGCGATTGCAAAGGGGCGACATTTCCTATTTCTCTGAAACCTTGATGGTTGAAATGTGGACTAATAATGTTTGTTCAGTCCACTAAAAGATTATGTAAAAACTTAATAAAGTTGTATTAAATGCTGTGTATTTTTAAAAATAAAACAATGTTGAAAACGGTCACACTACATTTAAATATAATGAATATTAAATCTTATGGATATGTGAGAAATCAAGATTCTCTACAGTCTATTTTGCGAACGACTCAATTATTTGTATTTCAAAAGTAAATCATTCTGGCACCAAATGACACCACAAATATGATCATGATTTTCTACTCATTATTCCTTGCCCTAGAGGACAATGCAAGTAAAAAGTGGAACAAATATTTCTAATGTGGACATTGAGAAAAGTTTGGATTATTTGCCTCTTTATGCGGTGTACCACAAAACTGATTTTCAAGAGACCATAAAACATCTACATACAAAAAGGCAGACTGTTAAACAGAAGGTTTTATTTATAAAAGTATGTCATGCAGATTCACATACGCAGAAAACTGCATCTGGAAGAGAACAAGAAGAATTAAAGCTGCATGCAGCGATGAACGGGCCCTCGCACCCTGGCTCACCGCCACCCGGTGGCTTTAGAAAAACAGCAAACAGTGGGCAATATGCGATAAATGGTAAATATAGGAGGAATATGTCAAAGTAATTCATATGTGCCAAAAGTAATGGCTGACAGCGGGCTGGCGCATGATTATAAAATGGGATGTTGGCATGTAGGTGTCTTAGGCCAGCAATTTATTAAACATGTGATAGGGCTGGGGCCAGGATTGAACATGGTATTTTGAGTTAGTGTAAAGCACTGGCAATAATAGTGTTGCCAACAAGGTGGCCCTATAATTATAAAGACATGACCTGTAGAGTCTTCAGGAGTCTTATCAAACATGTGAATTTTGGGGTAGATCGGACATTGCATATTTTAGTTAGTGTAAAACAAGCCATTTCCTTTTGCCATCAGGTGGCGCTATGATTATTATGGAATATTGGCCTTAAGATGTGTTCTGGCATGGACTCTTATCAAACGTGATGTTTTTTCTGGGGGCAGATCGGACATTGCATGTTTAAGTTAGTGTAAAACAAGTAATTTTCTGTTGCCAGTAGGTGGCGCTATGATTATAACTTAATATTGGCATGTACATGTTTTCAGGCCAGGATTCTTATCAAATATTTTAAGCTTAGGGCAGATCAGACATTGCATGTTTAAGTTACTGTGAAACAAGTCATTTCCTGTTGCCTGCAGGTGGCGCTATGACTATAACTGAATATTGGCCTTTAGATGTGTTCAGGCCAGGGAATCCTCCTAAAACATGTGAAGTTTGAGTCCGATTAGACATTGTATGCAAGGTTACAACAACTTCCTGTTGATTGTTTAATAGAATGCTTTAGACTTAGCTAAGTGTTGCTAGCATGTATGAGCACATTTCTAGCATGTTTAGCACACAATGGCGTATTTTATTGTGTTGCTAATAGTGCAGCACAGTGCTAAACATGTCACTTCCTGTTGCCAGTAGGTGGCGTTATCACTAAAACCGAATCTTTGCATGTAGAGTGGTCTGAGTCAGATCTGTAATCCAAACCATGTTAAGTTTCGGCAGATTGGACACTGCATGCCCTTGAGTTTCATCATTTCCTCTTTAACGAGTGCAATTATAATAGCATGCGTGTACGCACTTAGAATAGTGCTGTAGCAGTTTCAGTATGTTTCTAGCAAGTTGCCAGCCTATGAAACAGTTGCTGACGATTTTTAATATGTTCCTTGGAGTCCAAAACAGTGTTAAAGCATGTCACTTCCTGTTGCCAGCAGGTGGCGCTATGAGTATAACTGAATTTGGGCATGGGTATTTGTTCAGGACATAAAACCTATGAAACGTGTGAAGTTTGGGGCAGATTGGACACTGCATGCCTGAGTTACAGTAACTTCCTCTTTCACTGCATTAATAGCATGCTTTAGCATTTAGCTAAGTGTTGCTAGCATGTTTTAATATGTATCTATTATGTTGCCAGCCTATTTTACACTTGCTGACGCTTTTTAATATGTTGCTAGGAGGCCATAACAGTGTTAAACATGTCACTTCCAGTTGCCAAGAGGTGGCGCTATCACTAAACTGAATCCTTGCATGTAGATGTGGTCTGGTCAGGACTGTAATCAAACAAGTTAAGTTTCGGGCAGATTGGAAACTGCATGACTGAGATATGTAAACTTCCTCTTTCACTGCATTAATAGCATGCTTTAGCACTTAGCTAAGTGTTGCTAGCATGTTTTAGTATGTTTCTAGCAAGTTGCCAGCCTATGAAACAGTTGCTGACGCTTTTTAATATGCTCCTAGGAGTCCATAACAGTGCTAAACATGTCACTTCCTGTTGCCAGCAGGTGGCGCTATGACTATAACCGAAAACGGGCATGTAGATTTGTTCAGGACAGGACTCTTATCAAACTTGTTAAATTTGAGGCAGATTGGACACTGCATGCCTGAGATACAGTAACTTCTTGTTTCACTGCATTAATAGCATGCTTTAGCACTTAGCTAAGTGTTGCTAGCATGTTTTAGTATGTTTCTAGCGTGTTGCTAGCCTATTTTACACTTGCTGACGCTTTTTTATATGTTCCTAGGAGTCCATAACAGTGTTAAGCATGTCACTTCCTGTTGCCAGCAGGTGGCGCTATGAGTATAACTGAATTTGGGCATGGGTATTTGTTCAGGACATAACACCTATCAAATGTGTGAAGTTTGGGGCAGATTGGACACTGCATGCCTGAGTTACAGTAACTTCTTGTTTCACTGCATTAATAGCATGCTTTAGCACTTAGCTAAGTGTTGCTAGCATTTTTTAGTATGTTTCTAGCATATTGCCAGCCTATGTAACAGTTGCTGACGAATTTTAATATGTTCCTAGGAGTCCATAACAGTGTTAAGCATGTCACTTCCTGTTGCCAGCAGGTGGCGCTATGAGAATAACTGAATTTGGGAAGGGGTATTGTTCAGGACATAACACCTATCAAACGTGTGAAGTTTGGGGCAGATTGGACACTGCATGCCTGAGTTACAGTAACTTCTTCTTTCACTGCATTAATAGCATGCTTTAGCATTTAGCTAAGTGTTGCTAGCATGTTTTAATATGTATCTAGCATGTTGCCAGCCTATTTAACACTTGCTGACGCTTTTTAATATGCTCCTAGGAGTCCATAACAGTGCTAAACATGTCACTTCCTGTTGCCAGCAGGTGGCGCTATGAGAATAACTGAATTTGGGCATGGGTATTTGTTCAGGACATAACACCTATCAAACGTGTGAAGTTTGGGGCAGATCAGACCTTGCTTGCCTGAGTTACAACAACTTCCTGTTTCATGGCGAAACATCAAATTTTGTCAGGCCGCCAAGGACACGCCCCTTGATGAAAACTCAAGATCTTCGCAATTTAGCATCGCAAAGGCCTTATGATTACACTCACCAAATTTGAAGATGATCCGATGAAAACTGTAGGAGGAGTTCGTCAAAGTACAAGGCCTGGAAATGTCAAAAACTGCACAAAAACTGTACAGTAAATTCAGAATAACGTACTTCCTGTTGGGTTTTGTACCAAGAGACTTTTTTTGTAGGTAATGGTGTGTTACACATGTGCACCGATTTTCGTACATGTACGTAAAACATAGCTCGAGGCGCACTCCGTTAAAAGTGAATAGGTGGCGCTGTCGAGCCATTTTGCAACACCCACTTCTGAAACCCATATCAGATGTAAATTTTAGCCAGTTCTGACCCGGTGGAAAGTTTCATGAGTTTTGGAGACTGTTTAGGCCCTCAAAAATGCGATTCCCTTTGGAGAAGAAGAAGAAGAAGAAGAAACAGAAGAAACGGAGACCCGCCCTCATTCAAACTAGGGTCCTCACACCACGCGTGCTAGGGCCCTAAATATTAAGCCACAGAAACACAGCATGAACATACGAATGCGGAAAATCTGGCTATGTGCACCGTTATAAAACAGCGGCCAGCCCTTATTGAACTCAAATTTATGTACCATACAAATCATTACAGAGCAGCAAAATATGAATCAAGTCAAAACAAATCGAGTTCATCACTGAGAGTCAGTGTTAGTAAAACTCACCTCGCACACCACTAGTCCGTGAATGCTGGGTAATTTACCGCCACTGGAAAGGATCACTCTTCTGTGAACATAGACCCTTTATAATAAACAGGATGAATTAGCACTAAGCTTTGCATTTTTATGGATTACATCATCATAGTATATAATGCATCATCAATTGTTTAAAAAGTTGATGTCCATAACATGAAACTTTTGAAAGGCACAGATGTAAGCACCTTTCAGCAGCCACCTCATGTATTAATGTCTGCCCTAGTTGACGCCACATTCATCTGAACAGCAATGAACCGGCAACACTTTAAGGCATGATTGGCTTCAACAGAATGGACAATGTTCAAAGCTGCATACCAGGTGTCATGTGACCCCGTCCATGTTGCGGTTGCAGCCCTTTACTGAATTTTTACCGCAGGGCTGCTCACCTGAAATGATAGAATATGATTGTTTAAGCATGCACATAAATGATCAGGTCATGAATATAGCTTATTGTGAATGCTGTTCTTGTCATAGCGCAAACAAGAGAAACAATTAAGGTGTTCTCTCTTAAATGTGGCTATTTCAAGATTTATTGTGTGCCTTAGTTGACACCTCATTCATCTAATGGAAAATGAATGGGCAACACAAAGGCACGCTCGAGAACTGTACTGGGTGTCTGCATGGATTCGGTATAAATTGCATTTTAATGGAACTAGCTTCACTTTTTCTGCAATAAATATATTTAAAATCATTTTTGGAACTACTCACGTGCAGCAATCTAACATATGCAAAGTCATATAAAATGTAAATTCTCACCTGGAGTTCAAAAGCACAAGGTTGCTCCTTGTCCTCATGGTGTCGACATGTGACTTAGCACACCAGCCACTTCCTGCTGTGCTTAAAACACACACACAAGTCTGGTCAGCTATCCTTGTGGGGACTCTCGATGGGCGTAATGGTTTTTCTACTGTACAGACCGTATATTCTATTGCCCTACACCAACCCTACCCCTGACAGGAAACTTTCTGCATTTTTAGATTTTCAAAAAAAACTCATTCTGTATGATTTATAAGCTTTTGTAACCGTGGGGACCACAATTTAGGTCCCCAACGTGACACGAGTCCCCATGAGTCTGTGTATTCAGGTTTTAAGTACCCACCAGGATATCTAAACCAGTACACACCACACACACACACACACCACACACACAAACAAATAACACCAAACAAACACACACACACACACAAACCCACCACACACACACGCAATAAATATTAACTGTGTACTATGCAACTCATTAAAGTGAGGAACACGAAGCCCCAAAAAAATAATCAGTAAATTCCAATATGCGAGGGACGTTCAGCCTACACATTTAATTGATTGGATTACAACTGGCTCAAGGCCACATTCCCGAGAACCCCTTTTTAAGAATGGACAAACCGAAAGATTACTTGCAACATATCAGCGAGCAGTAACTAAAAAAACCGCTAAGGGAATATTTGACTGTATAATGTACACATACGGAATCCTCCTTTTATACCGTTACACCTAAACGTCCAATATTATTATAAAACCCGCTAATATCAACAGAACATTTACTACTTACCCCATATGCTGTACAATGAACACGTCTATACCACTTTAAGGCAATGCCATGATCTCACGTGGACACTACGGTAGGAACGAAAGGACCCAGTGTAGGCGATGAGAAAGTGCCTGAGTGCCAATACCACTATCGAACACTTGTTTACTCAAACTACCACAAACCCAGTCTCAAAGGTTGGACCCAACTACTCTATTTCCATAATCAGTGATGGGGAAAAGTTACTTTTAAAAAGTAATGCATTACAATACTGCATTACTCCATAAAAAAAGTAACTAACTACGTTACTTAGTTACTTTTTATGGAAAAAGTAATGTGTTACGTTACTTTTGAGTTACTTTTAAAATCTGGACAGGGCTTCCTTGTTTGTTTTTAAAATAAAAAAGTTATATTTTGGCAAATATAAAAGCATTTTCACACCAAAAGTGAAATGAATAAGAAAGTAGTAAATGTACGTCCGTACAGTAGAGTGCAGAAGAAGAAATTTCAACACACTTCCGCAATAAAAAAAAGGACACAAATGTTTGTCTAGAGTAATTGTGCTTATTAGTACGGTTGAACTGGATCACCGAAGGTCAGAAGCAAAGACATTGGTTAATAGAATGGGATTAAATACATAAAGGATATTTGTGTTGTTTTAACATTTAATTATTGCAGGTTTGTGTCATATTCTGAGTTGCATTTTTTTTTTATTCATTTTGAGGAATACTGAATCGGGTTTTTTTTGTGAGTGATTTTAATTAATGCATATTCATATTTATTTTTATTTTAGAACTACAGTAACATCTTCCGATTTCTCTCAACATGCGGACAGGAGAGCCGTCAATCAATACATTGAAAAAAAAAAAAAAAAAGTCTTGCGTTACTTATTTGCAAAAAAGAAATCCGATATTATCTGGTAAATAAAAAGTAGCGGTCCCCCCCTTTACTAGTTTACTTGAAAAAAGTAATCTGATTACAAAACTCGCATTACTTGTAATGAGTTACCCACAACACTGCTCATCATCCTGATTATGATTTTCCAGTATCCACCATTCCATAAAAATACAATAAATAAAATCACCATTTTACTACTTTCAAAATTACCATTTTAGGCACAATTTATATATTATTGTTTGAATGTTTTAAAAACACATTAATACAGTATTTATCACAGAAAAAAGTACCATTTACAAAAAAATATTTGAGAATAAAAATCGACTTAGAACTACAAAATAATTTTAAGGCTTTTACCACTTTAGAGCCTGAGCATTCAACAAGGGTCTGTGAAGGAATGACCACTGAGACAGATATGCTAAAAATTTGTGTACCAAGATATGATGAAGAGGATCGCTTTAACTTTAAAAAACCTGAATAGACTTAAGGCAACTGTAAGTCAGTGCGTAATACTAAATGGTTTGGTTCCCAATGTTCTTCAAAATACCTTCTTTTGTGCTGCACAGAATAAATTAAGTCATACAGGCTTGCCTTGGGTGAGGTTTAATAAAAAAATGTTTTATTTTATTTATTTATTTTTGGCCCCGAACAATCCCTTTAAAAAGATGTTTAGAAAAAGAAGCATTACCCCATAAAAGTAGTAACATTTTAAAAAAATAGAAGAAGGTTTGTTTGAAGGTTATTTGTGTAGTGATGACAGGTGAAAAAACTAATAGGTAGTGATTTATAAGTCCGCGAGGGAACCATCGACTGCGGGTTATAGAAGGACGAAACTGCCCCCACAAAAATCTCAATTAAGATATACACCGCAATACAAATTGCCGATAAATATAAATGGTGGGCATTAAATACAAGTAGCTTATTGTTCAACATACATATAAATAAATAATTATGCACTCAGTGATGGAAAGTGGCAAATAATAACTATAAATTGGGGATAATGGAAAGCTTAAAAAATCATACTAACATTTTCCTTTGATCACTCATTTATTTCTGAATGTAGTTCCACATTTATTTTTCCTCTGCACAACATGCTAATGAGAGGGTGTCAAACACGGAGCAGATGGTCGGGTCCTTGTGAATAGCCTGGGCAACCAAAGGGCCGCGGCATGGGGAAATAGTTCTAATTATTTCCTAACTAGTGTTTTTAAGACAAGAATTTGTGTATTTATACACACATTTATTTATTATGATTTGCATATTTCTTTATTTATTTGTGTATTCTGTATGTATGTATGTTTTTGCATGTATGTGTTATTCGCCCTCCATACTGGGTCGGCTGACAGGGGTCGTCAAGGTTGAATCATGCATTTATTTATTTATTGTTTTTGCATGTTTCGGCCTCCATACTGGGTCGGCTGAGTCAAGGTTGGAATCATGAGAATCATGAAAACATTAATTACATCATGTGTGTCCAAACATTTTCCAGTTATATCAACGAAGCATATATTTAATAAAATAAAATAAGAATAAAAAAGTATTTGCATTCTCTCAACGCAATCCTACTTCTAACCTGCGGGGACGACGGCGGGACTCTTATTTTGAAATCCTCATGGTTTCGCTGCCATCTTGGATCCGAGTTAAGTTGGTCATCATTCTCTTTTGTGGCTCCTGTCAAATCGGAAGATCTGAGATCACAGAGGCATTTAAATCGCAACTCTGACTCTCAAAGACCCTTAAACACCACCTGAGCGAATACCCGCACTAAAAACAAGGGTAAGCAGCTACTGAGTGTTCATTTCTGTATATGTGTCCTGAAGAGAATCAACAGGAGCCAGCTAGTGTATATCTGCGTCGTCTCAAGAGCTCAAAACATTGTGTTTATCCATGTAAATACGTTAGTTGAACTATTGTCACTTTTTGAGACACTCCCACTGTTATTTCATAGTGTATAAAAGACCTTCCTCCTTCAGTTTTATGTTTCTCTCAGAACTTGAAATCCAGCTATTAGCACTAACGTACACGGCAGGGATGTGGAGCATTATAGCGCGTGCCCTCGTCTCTGAACTAATTACTATTTTTGTTACACTTGCAACATATACGTTACACACTCGCACAGCTGGGCTTGCACTTAACAGTGTGCGTGCTCCAGAAATCATTCGGACCCTGTGATAACTCCTAGATAAGAGACTAAAGTAATGGGATTGTGTTTGTATTATAACCTAAAGTGCTGATCTGTCTGCAGCTCCTTGTCCTCATGCCAGTGTGAGCTCTGAAACCTAATCTTGCCTTAGTTTAGTTTCTTTTTTAGTGCCAGATCTCTAAGTAAGGTCGCCTATAGTTGATGTGTCAGTTATTAGTGGATGTAATGTTGTGTTCGGGTCACATTCCTCACCTTTTGCTTCAGCCTGATAAGACTGGAGGCTGTGTTTAGATGAAGGAATGTTTGGAATGATAGGCTTGTTCTGGAAAGCTGTGTTGCTGTTGGCCTGAGCTCAGTTTTAATGTACTTATTTTCTGTTATAATTAACTTTTTTTTCCCCGCAGTCTTGACTGTATAAGCTAAAACTTAGTTTTTTTTTTAGTACTGTTTTTTTGTTCTTTTCATGAAGAAATGTCTTATTTGTATGGAAGCCTGTGTTGCCAGTGGATAAAATAATAATAATAATAATAATAATTTTGAATTATCCCACAATTTTGACTTTTTTTTTCTTGCAATTCTGAGTTTATCTCTCAATTCCTGTTTTTTTTTTCTTTGGCAAATTTGAGAAAAAAGTTGGAATTGTGAGATATAAACTTGCAATTGAGATTTTGGAAAAAGTCATAATTGTGAGATAAAAAGCGGAATAGCGGTTTCTCTAAATTTCTGTAAAACATTTTATTCTTGTGGTGGAAAATTATATCGCCAACCATTGTGAGAAGCTTTCATGTTTTTTTGTTCTTTTTTTTTTTGAAAAAAACAGAGAATTGTGAAATGTAAACTCGGAGAGAAAAAAGTCAGAATTCTGAGTTTATTTCTCACAATTCTGACTTGGTTTCCCTGGACTTTGGACATTTGTGTTTGATCCGTGGGGGTAACAGGCTTCCATATATTCAGCCAAAAATCAGCACGAATGAATTGTTTATATTATTTAAATAATTGAAGTAGATTTTCTAAATGCGTGTTGTTGGTCTTATTGTGAATACTTAATCCATGCATGTTTCTTTTTTTAAATTGACCTTGTAATTCATAATTCAGTCATCTGAAAAAACTTCTGTCTGGTGAAGGATGATGGACTTTCCCGATCATTTAGTTTTATTTGCATTTAGTCATTTAGCAGATGCTTTTATCCAAAGCGACTTACAAATGAGGACAATAAAAGCAGTCAAAACTAACAAAAGAGAAACAATATATAAGTGCAAATGACAAGTATCGGTTAGCCTAACGCAGTACACGTAGAAAGGTGTATATTTTTTTTTTTTTTAATATACGATATATATATTATACACACACACACAAACCAAGAAAAACAAGTAGATAGAATAAAAAAATAGAAAGCTAGTGTTTGTTTTTGTTGTTTAAAAAAAATAAAGAATAAAAAATAAAAAAAGATAAATATAGATCAAGTAGAATTAAAATAGAATAGAAATAGCGAGTTAGAGGGTCAAATAAAGGTGGAACAAATGTGTTTAGTCGTTTCTTGAAGATGGTTAAAGACTCAGCTGCTCGGATTGATTTGGGCAGATTTATTTAATTTTTTGTACATTATCAAAATTAAGTAAGAAATGTATGTCACCATCTGGGGTCCGACCCCCCCCCCCCCCACCTGTCTCCTTACCCTTACTTCAGTTCATTGGGCTTTAAACTTTAAATTTTGATTTGCATTTGACCTTCCATTTAATTCAATTAAAGGGGTCATATGATGCTGATAAAAAGAACATTATTTTGTGTATTTGGTGTAATGAAAAGTGTTTATGCGGTACGGTTACAAAAAACACATTATTTTCCACATATTGTACATTTATTGTTTCTCCTCTATGCCCTGCCTTTCTGAACCGCGTCGATTTTTACAAAGCTCATCGTCATAAAAGCGATGTGTGCTGTGATTGGCCAGCTATCCATTAAAACAAGGCCTTTGTTGCATTCAGTGGGGACATAATTATGTATTATAATTATTTATACTGTCTTTTTACTCGTTGCATCGTGCCGCGTAAACATAACACTCTGTCTGCATTTGTGATCGGAGAAATGACAAACAACAAGTGCTACTCTACACTGCTCAAAACTCACGTTTGAATCATCAGTGGCAATGAAAAATACAGCGGCCTAGCGTGAGGGGAAGCCCCGGCTTAGCGTGCGCTGAGGCCGGGATAGAGTGAGCTGAGGCGGGGCTGGACTCCGCGGCGTCCACGGTGAAAGTTGAGTATTTTTCAGCGACCAGCACAGCATCAGCTCAGGATGACGAAGCGGATTATAAACGTCCTCTTTGAAGAACAAACAAAGTAGTTTCGCTTTCACAACGAAGCACACAGCGTCTTCAGGTCAACAATACTACAGTGAGACTAAAAGTTACGCCTTCTTTCTTTGCGTGAACATTTGGCGGCGTTATGCAAATCTTCCCAGATAGTGAGGTAGATATGTGGGGGCGTGTTAGAACGAGCCGTTTTAGGTAGGCGTGGTTAACTCTTAACTTTTATAAAGAATATCTCTTTTGGATTTAGTCTTTGCAACTTTACTGATTTTCTTTATGCACCAAGAGCTTGAAACCCTTTACGAACAATTTTCTTCACAAATTTCAAGTTCTCATTGCTGCAACACACAAAAATGGTCATTAATGTTATCAAGTAATGAAAACCATTCTGTCAACACAGTAATTTTTAAATTATTATTAAATAAAAACAAACAAACATACATTTTAAAATATTTAAATACTGAAAAATGTTACACTAAATTAAATTAAAAGCATCAGAGCAACAAATGCTGTCTTTATGTATATAATATGTTTTTTTTTTTTCAATAATAAGAGTGTTGGTGGTGGAGGGGAATTAGGAATAATTAGGAAATTATTTACTTTTAAAATAGGCCTGTTTCCTTATGCAGAATGTAATTGCATCCCAAAATATTGCACTTGGTTATGTTCTTGGCAGGCTTCGTGAGATTCACCCCTTTAGCTTGGCCAGTGAAGATCATAAAGACGTCTGGACATTTATCTTCAACATAGCCGAATAGTTTGCACCACAGCCTAATCTCCTGACACAGTGATATTTAATTTTTTCTGCAACTTACAACTGTTACAAAATACTCTTTGCAGTATCTGGGGTTGCACTGCTATTGATTTCCGTATTTTTTTTTTCTAACTAAATGCCTTTTAATTATGATCATCATTCCTGTTTTTTTTGTAGTTTTTCACAGAGCCTGAATGGAGGCCCACGGTTCAGCCCGATTGTCCAGGAAGAGAAAGAGAGAAGGTTCAAATGGAGAGGCAGAGGAGGGCGAGAAACTGCTGAAGATAAAACGATACACAGTGGTGAGTGAGATCGAGGTGTAAGCGTGTGTACAGATGAGAGATGGTATTTGAGCCCAAAGACTGTGATTCTTCTTGCCCCTCAGGGTCTGAAATACCCGGCTCCGTATGCAGATCAGCTTGAGTCAATGGAAGATAAGTCATATCAGCGCGTCACCATGGAGGAAGCTCGCAAAGGCACTCCACGTAGGTTATTTGTCTTCTGTAGCGAATTCCTCTTGCTCACCCATTCAGATATGCACGTTATGTGTTACTTTCATTCACTGAATGCATGACTGTATTTAGGTCGATTCATTGGCCTTTATATACGGTCATGGTCTGAAATAATGCATATTTGTATTGCAACATTTTTGCATTATTTCAACAGTGTATCCACACATGTATTTCAGAACAGACTGACCTTGACAGTATTATTGGCAACCTTGATTTAATCTCTTATGCTCTTTGGATAAAAGTGATTTAAGTGTCTCTTATAAACATTCATGACTTTCCTTCACCTCTCTAATGGCATTTTGGCCCACTTTTCTTCTTCCATTTGTTGCTTTCAGACATGGCTATTGGTATTCAGTAGGATGCACGTCTGGACTTGTTACTTCTGAATAGTGTAGTGTTTTGTTTTCAACAATTTCAGGTTTTTGTCATACGTCATTGTTCTTTCCAGGGTTATTGTCCTATTTGAAGACCTGTGGACCATTTTCACAGACTGTAATGACACCTTTCCATTGTTATTAACATTGCGAATCTTTTTTTATATATATATATATATATTTTTTTTAAAATGTGTACTGTAGATTTATAACACTATATATTGTGTTTTATTACCTTGGCAGTAATTCCAGAACAGTGGTTAACACTGGCGTGAGTCATTCTAATACAACAGCTGAGGAAGTAATGCCAATGGGGAAAAGAAAAATAGTCTTAATTCAAAGGGAAAACAAGATTATTTTTCCTGCCCAATTGGCAGAATTTTTTTCTTGTTTTAGGCAAAAGCTAATTTCTATAAAAAAAAATTTTTTTTAAAAATGTTACAGCAAACCAGGCTAACTATCTTAGTCATTTGCATTTTGCTCAAGTCAGTGGATCTGATCACAAATGTTTAGATTTTTGTACTGTAAAACAAGACAAAATACTGAGTAAGAAAATCATTTTTCAGTGTACTAAACAAGATACTTTTCCCTCTTTTAGAAATGCTATCATGGATTAGAAAAACCTGTTTTGTTTTATTGTTATTGAGGTAATGCAACATTTTTTATTGTAGTTTCTGTTCACCACTATAAAAGTTTACCCAACTTCTGAAAATCCCGGAAATATGAAAAGGGTCTGTTACCTTCGACTGAGACGTACAGGTGCATCTCAATAAATTAGAAAAAAAATGTCATGGAAAAGTTCATTTATTTAAGTAATTAAACTCAAATTGTGAAACTTGTGTATTAAATAAATTCAATGCGCACAGACTGAAGTAGTTTAAGTCTTTGGTTCTTTTAATTGTGATGATTTTGGCTCACATTTAACAAAAACCCACCAATTCACTATCTCAACAAATTAGAATTATGGTGACATGCCAATCAGCTAATCAACTCAAAACACCGGCAAAGGTTTCCTGAGCCTTCTAAATGGTCTCTCAGTTTGGTTCACTAGGCTACACAATCATGGGGAAGACTGCTGATCTGACAGTTGTCCAGAAGACAATCATTGACACCCTTCACAAGGAGGGTAAGCCACAAACATTCATTGCCAAAGAAGCTGGCTGTTCACAGAGTGCTGTATCCAAGCCTGTTAACAGAAAGTTGAGTGGAAGGAAAAGTGTGGAAGAAAAAAAAATGCACAACCAACCGAGACAACCGCAGCCTTATGAGGATTGTCAAAAAAAAAAACCATTCATGAATTTGAGTGAACTTCACAAGGAATAAACTGAGGCTGGGGTCAAGGCATCAAGAGCCACCACACACAGACGTGTCAAGGAATTTGGCTACAGTTGTCGTATTCCTCTTGTTAAGCCACTCCTGAACCACAGACAACGTCAGAGGCGTCTTACCTGGGCTAAGGAGAAGAAGAACTGGACTGTTGCCCAGTGGTCCAAAGTCTTCTTTTCAGATGAGAGCAAGTTTTGTATTTCATTTGGAAACCAAGGTCCTAGGAGTCTGGAGGAAGGGTGGAGAAGCCAACCCAAGTTGCTTGAAGTCCAGTGTTAAGTTTCCAAAGTCTGTGATGATTTGGGGTGCAGTGTCATCTGCTGGTTTTGGTCCATTGTGTTTTTTGAAAACCACGTCACTGCACCCGTTTACCAAGAAATTTTGGAGCACTTCATGCTTCCTTCTGCTGACCAGCTTTTTGAAGATGCTGATTTCATTTTCCAGCAGGATTTGGCACCTGCCCACACTGCCAAAAGCACCAAAAGTTGGTTAAATGACCATGGTGTTGGTGGCCAGCAAACTCACCAGACCTGAACCCCATAGAGAATCTAAGTTTTTTTATGGTCTTAGAAGTATTTATTTGTGAGATTGTGAATTGTGGGTTTTTTGTTAAATGTGAGCCAAAATCATCAGAATTAAAAGAACTAAAAACTTAAACTACTTCAGTCTGTGCGAATTTTGAATTTAATACACGAGTTTCACAATTTTAGTTTAATTACTGAAATAAATGAACTTTTCCACGACATTCTAATTTATTGAGATGCACCTGTATATATTTCTGACACTTGGTTCAACAAATTAAACCAAAGAAATGATTGATGCATCAATATTACAAATCTATTATGGTTAAATCAAAACGGCTTGATTATTGAGAGGTTGTTTGAGGATTTTTTTAAAAAAAGTAGTGAATAGATTTTTATCATTGTAGGGTGGTTGTGCACACACCGTGAATTTTCAGCATCATTACTCCAGTCTTCAGTGTCACATGATCCTTCAGAAATCATTTGAAAAAATTATCAGTGTTGAAAACAGTTGTGCGGCTTCATTTTTTTTTTTCAGGATTCTTGTATGAATAGAAAACTCAAAAGAAAAACTTTTTTTTTTTAGTTGTCACTTGTAATTAATTTGATTGCATCCTTGCAAAAATAAAAGTATTAATAAAATTATTTCTTAATAAAAAAAGTCTTACCCCAAATTTTTGAACGGTCAAATATTTACAACATTTTGTAAAATTCTAAAGAATTTTTACCTTTCATACTGACTTGAAATGTGTGTCTAAATTAAGTAGTTCCCTTGATGCCATAAAAGCTGATGTCCTTCTTGTTTCTAGCTGACAGACCTGTGCGGGTGTATGCTGATGGCATCTTCGACATGTTCCACTCAGGACATGCCCGCGCTCTCATGCAGGCTAAATGCCTTTTCCCAAACACTCATCTAATTGTAGGTGGTAAGTAATACTGAGCAGCTTCGGCACTTTAACTTTAGAGAGTCCTGAGAGCACAGTGTCTGTCGAGTTATTGAACTGTTTATCATTCTGATCATTTAGCACAGAGTCCATCTTAATGTCAGAGCTGTATTTAGCACCTCACTCTCGCGCCTCTCTGCAGTGTGTAGTGATGACCTAACACACAAGTTAAAGGGCTTCACGGTCATGAACGAAGATGAACGCTATGACGCGGTTAGTCACTGTCGCTATGTGGACGAGGTGGTCCGGAATGCTCCGTGGACTCTCACGCCCGAGTTCCTCACCAAGCATCGGGTAAGACGAGAGAGAACTGAGCAGTAGTATAATACATATATTAATGTTGGAGGACGAAAGTAAAATAAGAACCAAGCAGTGAGCCAATTAATTGTCTTTATGTAATGACAGATTGTGTTTTTTGATACCTAAGATTGACTTTGTGGCCCATGATGATATCCCATACTGCTCAGCTGACAGTGATGATGTTTACAAGCACATCAAAGAAGCAGGTGAGGACAACAGCTTCAGGTTTTTGATGCAGAAATCAATCTTTGCATCTGAAATTTCAGAGTATGTACTATAATCAATGAAGAGCTTATTATTTTAAAGGTAAAGTATGGAGTTTTTGTGCAAATAGTGACAACTAGAGGAATTACAAAAATAAAGCACATTTGCAAATGCCCCTCCTATTGATTCTTCTGATTTTTTTACTGTTTTATATGGGGCTTTTACAGTAAATAGCTAGCATCTGTGGCAAAACCTGAGTTTAGCTTACCTGTCGAGAAGACACTGTGCTAGTTTGGCATCTCGATTGAAACCCAAATTCTCCATCATATTCCTCCATCTCGTAAAAGAACTACAAATGTTTACCCTTGTTTTACCCAAGCGGCAACCTCCCGCTCTCTCTCGTGAAGCCAACACGGAAGTGACTTAAACTGTAATTCGTCAACTGGCCGCTAGAGGCTGGCTGCAAAAGGGAGTCAATCCCATAGACTCCCCGTGAAAATGCCCAACTTTACAGCAGAAAAAAACATGTTTACAGCCTGGTTCAAAAAATTATTTTGGTCTATATAGCTAATTTTGCCCTTCATGACAACAGTGAGGGGGGTGATTTTTTTATAACTCATCCGTTTAAATTATGTTAAGCCTTAAAGTTCTGGGTGTGGCCACTTGAGTGACAGGTGAATTGTCGCTGCTGTCACCACCGTCGAGCTAGGTGGGCGTGGCTTCAGCAACCACCTCCCACCTTTTTGCCCATTTTCGATTATCCTGGATTGACCCGCGGCTGCCAAGATGGCGACGGCCGGCTCCGCCCACTTTGAGCTTCAAAAATGCTCTTCAGAAAACTGCGGGTGACGTCACGGACACTACATCCATGTTTTTATACAGTCTATGGTGTTTACCCCGTTGTCTGTCTCTGTGTATTTTGGCTAGCATTTCTGTAAACAAATCTGAATATCTTTTCCAATGTAATACATCAGTCATGGTCCCACACTGACACTGACTAAACACCCTCTGGCTCAGCCTGCTACAGTAGCCACGCCCCTAAACTCTCGCTATTGGTTGAGCTGGAAAGAGATTGACTGATCTGATTGGACCACACTGAAAGTTTCCATGGTGCCTGGGAGGCTCAATATGTACACTTTTAGGGCATATTTATAATAATCCGTGAACAATAAACTGGGTTAAGAGAATGTATTTTGACAAAAAGTTGGTTGGTTAAAAAAACGCATGTCCTTGTTCTTAATTGGCATGCTAATCTTTACAATGGTTTCCTTTTCATTTTGGGCCTGCACAGGAATGTTTGCACCAACCCAACGCACAGAGGGCATTTCCACCTCTGACATCATTACACGCATCGTACGAGATTATGATGTGTACGTCAGACGGAATCTTCAGCGTGGCTACACCGCAAAAGAGCTAAACGTCAGCTTCATCAATGTGAGCCTTCATTCGGTTACTAGTAGAGCATGATCTCAAGATTAAGACTAGTTACCAGAAATGAGATTTTCTTAGTCAGTCATCAGTTATTGTGCATTATTACCAACACACAGGAAAAGAAGTACCACCTTCAGGAGCGTGTGGACAAGGTGAAGAAGAAGGTGAAGGACGTGGAGGAGAAGAGTAAAGAATTTGTGCAGAAGGTGGAGGAGAAGAGCATCGACCTGATCCAGAAATGGGAAGAGAAGTCCCGCGAGTTAATCGGCAACTTCCTGCAGATGTTTGGACCTGAGGGGGCATTGGTGGGTATCTCTTTACCTATAGCTCTGTCCCAAAACTTCACAGTCAGCATCATAAGAGTCGACATGAAGTGACATGAAGCACACGTGGCATGCGACCCTCAGTCGTTTCCAGACTAGTTTGATGTTAGCATGTTGAAACACTAATGATGTAGTACTATTTTTAAGCTTGAAACTGTGTATTTTAGGTAAAAGTCTATTTTTAATTTGAGATATACCCACAGGCAGCAGCTATCAGGTTCTAAGCACCAATAGGTAAAATAAATAGGTGATACAGTTTAGGGGCCCTTCGCACAGAACAAATATTTTTTCTTTCCAATGCGAATACTTTTTCATAGTTTTTCTATGTAAACGCACTAGACAGACATGTATGACCATTGCGCTCATGTCTGGTGTCTTGTGCAACTTTTACACGCAGTGTAAGCCAAAACTGTGGACCAATCAGAAGACCCCGGAGGCGGGGCAAATGTTGCAAGCTTTTGTTTACAGTAGCAAGTTGGCATGGAAACGGTTTTATTTGACGGCAAAATGGCGGAGGAGGCATTCTGCACTGTGCTTTTGTAAAACCATTCCTGAGTGCCGCGTCTCACGTTTTTAGATACAAAGATGCATTCTGTGTGAACGGCCCCTTAGAACGACAAACCGGTGAATAAATGAAGACAGCCATTAGCCAAAGCTGTCATTCGCAACCTCTAATTCCCAAACTTTTTATTTGCAAACTATTTATATACAGAAACTGGAAGTGACAGTATATTCAGTAAATAATTCCGTAATTCCAATCACTGAATGTTCTTCACAGTTTACACTTTTTAACAATGAATTTACATAACTTGTCTCGTTTGTGATAACAGACTTACTTGCCCGATTTTATTAATTTCCATGATTTTTCCAGAATTCCCGCTTTTAAAATCCCCTCATATAGTATATCCAGTTGGTCCAAAATCATGAGAAGCCCAGTTCTTGAAAATGGCAGTTGTTAAGGGAATGAATTAAAATAAGAAATACGATTTTCATATCACGTACATCTTGATTCCACTCAAGGTCTTATAATGGCTTTGTCTTCCTCTCTAACAGAAGCACATGCTGAAGGAGGGTAAAGGGCGAATGCTTCAGGCCATCAGTCCACGGCACAGTCCCAGCAGCAGTCCCACACGTGAGCGTTCCCCGTCTCCAACCTTCCGTCTGCCCTTCTTCACCAAAACCTCCCCGCCCTCCTCGCCCTCGTCACATCACAGCAGCGCCCTGTCCGGCTACACCTACACCGCCTGCGGACAGGCCATCAGCGAAGATGATGAGGGAACCCAGACAAAACACCACAACGAAGATTAGAGTGCCACAGCACACCACACATCTGTCTTCCAATACCGGCAATCCAACCTCAGAAACGAAACAATCCTTTAACGACCCATCGGTTTCGTTCTCTGTATTATGAAGGGTTAAAATTTAGTTTTTAAAGGGTTAGTTCACCCAAAAATGAAAGTTCTGTCATTAATTACTCGTCCTCATGTCGTTCTAAACCCGCGTGACGCAGCTGACACAGAATAGCATACGCTGTTAACGTTCGGTGGATACTCTCCAAAATGGCGCCAGGGTGACGCGGAGGAGACGAATTGTTGAATAAAGTCGTTATTTTTGTTTTCTTTGCGTACAAAAAGTATTCTCGTAGCTTCGTAAAATTACAGTTGAACCCCTGATGTCACATGGATTATTTTACAGATCTCCTTGCTACGTTTCTGGACCTTGCTTGGGTTACTTACGGGTTTAGAACGACCATGTAAGGGCGTACTTTGACCGCACTTTCATTTTTGGGTGAACTAACCCTTTAATACGTCATCGATGGGATGCGAGTATTCAAACTTCAGCGTCTCGTCTCGAATCATGCTGGATTGGCAGGGATTTTTGTGTTTTAAAATGAGTGCACACGGTATTAATACATTTCATTTTTGTTTTAAGTTCACTTTTAATGTTCTTACCGTAATCTCTAATTGTTAGACATCTCATAAGTCATGTGTCTCGTGGAATGGCCGAGATTTGATGTCTAATGTTGAGAACGCTGCAAGGCACTGTAAGATAAATGCAGTTATCTAAATACAAGAGCTAAAAAAAGTGGAAATTATTTGTCTGTATCACAAGGTGCATAATCAGTGTTGACGTGGTTAATAATTCTGCAAATTAGAAAAATACGCCAATATTATACAAGCATGACTGAGTGGAAAATGATAGTTTGCCTACTTGAATTTGGTGTGTCATGCTTTAGTAAAGGTCAGAATTCCACATTTGAACACTGTATTTCAAATATATATGCTTGATAACATAAAGAGTTGATTGATTTTACTGTAAAAATGAAAGTATATAATTTCATCACTGCACAATGCCCTGTTCATCTCTCACTGTGATGGTTTTCTTTCAAAGAGCTCTTAATAAATATATCCTAAAACGTAGGTTGAAAGGCTAGTATTCCAAGTTCAGTTTAGATCTTTGGACTCAAGCTTGATAATTACATCATTAGGTTCTGCAAAATGAGTATTGGATTTAGGGTTGAACACTTTATTTCGATAGTCCACTTTAGACATTCTATTAAGAGTAAGTAACTTTGCAACTACATGTCAACTAGCAGTTAGTAGAGTATTAGTAGACTGTCTGCTTAATATCTTCTAACACTTTGTCAACTTATTCTACTAACCCTAAACCTACCCTAACAGTCTACTCTGAGAGTTAGTTGACATGTAGTTACAAAGTTACTTATAACATTAGTTTACAAAGTTACTATAGTTAATAGAATGTCTAAAGTGGACTATCGAAATAAAGTGTAACCTTTTGAAGTCAAACCAACGGAGGTGTCGATAATTGTTAATGAATGAAATGAAACCACTTTTGGGTTAAATACAACTTAAACTCAAGAGTCGGTCGGTGTCCAGTGTGACAGAAAATAATTTGGCCTAAAACAAAACTAAAATCTGTTGTTACACAAAATATCATTTTCTATCATTGTTTTAAGAGTTATGCTGTCAGTTGTTGATCAGTTGAGGGACAAAATGATGAATGGCATCGTGAACTTGTATTTAACCCTTTACATTCACTTTGAAGAGCCATTCACCATTTTTTATGTACATGTCAGTTTTAGACAGTATGTTTAAATTGAGATTGTACCACCAGTGATTATGATATCTGCATTCTGTTCTCATTCCATAATTTGATGTGAGGCAGAGGCTCAACAAACCGCTGTCCAGACTTGCACTGATGTCAGAATTCAACTATTGGTCTGCAAATAGTTGATGCTTCAGTTTCATGGTAATGTGTGTTTTTCCAGCCTCTGACTTTTCCTTTGCACAAATTAAGGGAATCTAGCTGAGATTATTTTATTAATTTAGCCTTGTCCTGTTAGCCTTGTATTGTACAGGATGTCAACAGAGACAGGAAGACAAATAAAGTGTCTAATGTAAAAGATGTTGTAATTTTTTTTCTGCAATTTAAATTGCTACCAAGATGTAACATTTACTTACAAAAAACGCAGCACAGTAAAAATATTATATTTAAAAAAATTTTTGTTTTTTTTTTCCCAAAGTGTGTTTTACACTGACAAAAATTTAGCTAACATAATCCAGTCGCATTTTAAGTAACATAATCGGACTACTTTTAGATTACTTTTGATGTAACGCGTTAATGACTTTAATGAAAAGCTGCTTATAAAATCATAAATATTTTATAAAATAGAATAGCAACAATCAAAACGCTTCCTAAATGAGACTAAATATTTAATTTGTTTACCTGCATGTCATGTGACCATTAAGCAACATCAGAGAACCATGAACATGCAAATGTATTAAATATTAACTTATTACATTTAAATCTCATGGGTACTTCAAGTAAATACACTAGATTAGGTGAAAGAGGTTCTGCTGGCAAAAAAGTTTGGCAATCCCTGCATTACGTGTGAATTTGTTTGAAGGACAAAAGCCTTCCAAAGACAGTAAAAAATGGTTAATATATCCCTAATTCAAAATACAAATAACGTTTCATCAGTAGTTGATGCAATGTTAAAAAAAACAAAATTGAAATGATTTTTGTAAATCCACGTGGCAATGCGGAGTCTTTTTGTGTAATGCCCCGATCTAGTGATGTTTGCTGATGTTGCCCCCCCCCCCACCCAAACTGGAAGACTTTCTGAATGTATAAGCGGTAGGCTATTTTAGAAGAGGAAATGTAAAGGATGAAAAGAAAAAAAAATTAGGGAGAATCAATGAATTATGAATAAATTATTGCTATTGTGTAAACATATAATAATGTAATACATAACTGTACTGTAGTTTGATTACAAGTATTTTGAAATGTAATATCTAATTACGTAATCCAGATGACTTAATTAGTTAGTACCCAGCACTGGACATGTGATGTGTAAACTGAAGAAAAAGGAAAATACACACCAACACAATGTTTTTTCTTCCCATTATATATTTATATTGAACTAAACAGTCACGGAGAGATAGCAATAAGATACTGAGAGTATGACCAATGGGCGATAACCAACGACAAAATGGACAGTGGTCCCGTAAGACTGACTACAGCGAAACAGGAAGCTGGGCTTTGACTGACTGACAGACACACAATGCACTGCCCTCCACTGGAACGGTTCATTACAGCACTCGTACAAACAAATACAGTTAACTACATGTCACATTTTGCATATTTTTTGTAATTAGCCTTTTTAATTCATCCACAAATCTTGAGGAGAAGGAAGGAGGGAAACATAGTACATTAATAGGAGAGTAAGAGCTGGTCCCTCTGCTCAGCGGCTCATTAGCAGCGCGTCTCGTAGATTCCGCTGCGTCCGATGTATCGCACCCATTTAATCACATCGTGGTCACTGTAGTTGAGTTTCGACTCGAATACCTTCAGGTAACGCACCTTCAGCCCCGAGGGAGCAAACGGAACCTGAGTCAGAGGAAGACAACGGAGGAAATACATCAGAAATGTGTGCCAGGAAAAGGGTACTAATTGTTGACAAGTGGATAGGTCAGACAAACTATTATTTTACATAAAATAAAAGACAATAATAATATATTTACTGGTGCTGTCAAACGACTTAATCGCATCAAAAATAAGGTTTTTTTTGTTTTTTACAAATATATGCGTGTATGCGTGTTATTAGCATCTGGCCTAATAAAATAAACACATCATGTAGATATAAATGGTAGTATTTCAAATATATTATATATACTATAACTGTATCTCCATGCACATATTTTCGATACTATATAACTGTGTCTGTGTATTATATACATAAAGATACACAGTAACAATACATATATTATGAGAACAAAAAATTTTATTTTGGATACGATTAATGTTTTGACAGCATAATCACTGTCTATGAAAAAGTAATTCATTTTATCTAACGTTGTATAAATCTCCCCTTAAAAAATGTGCCATGATATGAATTAAGTTGTACAACAAGGTAATCATTGTTAGTTAATGGTGAATTCAATTATTATGAATGATCCCGCTAAATTCTTTTATTCCTTAGAAATAAGTAGGGCAATAGATGCTTTAGTGGTTTTTATTACCCAAATATTTATATTTCATGCTAAATTAAACACACAATCAAGGTTGAGGCAAAGAACCAGAGCATCACGTTTTTAGTTAAAAAAGAAGAAGCACCACAACATAATATAAATATGAAACATCAACCATTCAACCCTGCTAGTCAAGCTATTGGAGCCAATGTAGTACATAGTTGTTCTGATCAAGTTTTTATCAAGTTATTCGTATTGGAGAAACTAAAAGCGATCGCAAGATTCAAGGTGTAAACGATTCAAAGGTGTCCAAGTGTCTATAAATTCATTATAAAAAAAAAAATTCTAACAAAAATTTAACCTTGTAACTCAGCTGTCTGGACACAAAAAAAGACAAGTTTTTTTTTTTTTTTTTTTGTAATGAGCAGGTTGTAAATAGATTTTTTGACCTGTAATTAAAGGGGGGTTTTTCAACTATGATACGATTCAAGTTTCCTTTCTTTTGCGAGTGTTACAAGCTGCGATTCGCATAGATAAGATCCATGAAAGTTGCAAAGATAAAAGTCATTCCCACCCAAAGAGACTTATTCAAAGTACGCTCTGCCACGCCCCCTAAACAACGGCTTTTAACACTGCCCCCCAGATTACTCACTATGTGGAACTATATTAGCATCATGCGCACAAAGGTTCACGAAAGAAGAAAGGCTTGGTGTCACGGAAAACAGCAAGTGTAGGTTTGAAAGCCCCAGCATGTAGGCGACGTTGTGTTTCAGTGTGAAAGCAAAAGCATTTTATTTGGCCTTCTTAAAGTAGATGCATTTAGGAATCTTTGAGAGTACTTACAACAGAACAGCAATGCATTTTATGGACGATTGTTTCGTGAACCTAGGAGAGGAGGTATTCTGACTTTATGACAATCGGCGCTTCTGAATCCGCTACTGTGTGATTATTTTAAGTATTTGCTATTGACTGTTCAAATTCGGAGTTTTGTGCATCGTGTGTGTGTGATGTTTGTGTGTGTATTTGCGTGCGCGCACGAAGGAGAGAGAGGTGTGGTGTGTGCGTGAGCTGGGCGAGACGGAGTGAGAGAGAGACAGCGTCACATCACAGTAGTCAGCTGTCTTAACTGTGGCTTGTTTACTGCAAACACATAGCAGCTTCATCAATGTGTCTGTCACGCGACTCTGTTCCCATTTCGGGCTCTGTCTTTACCTTTATTTTGAAAGATGAAGCTCGCGATTATGGTAAGGGGGTTACATTTCCGACGAGTGCTTGCAGCGTTCGGCCAATCACAATGCACTGGGTCAGCGGGCCAATCAGAGCAGACTGCGCTGTCGGAAGGAGGGATTTTGTAGAACACGAAGCGTTTGAGAGAGGCGGGGCAAAGAGGACCTACAAAAATGCACAGTATTTGAAAAGCAGTGTTTCCGTGAACATTTAACGCATGTCACACAGATTTGTTAAACAACAAAGATCTTTTAAAGCATCATATGACCCCTTTAGTCACAAAATCAGGGTTTACAAGTGTTTCCAAACATGGCCCAATTTAACTTTAAAGTAAAGAATAAACAGAAAATAAATGGTACCACCTATATTTAGTGGATATTCCTAAGGTGGACGAACAGCTTGCTGAATGCACTCCTTTCAATGACCATTTGGTGAGAAACAACGTACTGTGCTACCATATGTATAAAGAAGGGCATATTGAAACAATGTGGGCTGGTCAAACACACACAAGTTCATGGAAATGGGCGTGGACGGGCCCACTTCTTCTTCTCATTACGTGGGCAGCAGATAATCTCGCACTGATCTGAGGGACTCCTTCATTCCTGCCTGCGGTTGTCAGGCAGAAAGGACCGACAGGGTGCATGACGTATAACCTCACACAAGCACCAACAGAGAAATGGTCAAGATCGGTGGCACTTACTTTCCAACCGATGGCATTCTCACGGGGCCTGTATTGGGGGGGGGGGCCTTTTTTTTCCTCTACAGATCACCTGCACTCGCTAGTGTTCAGAGGTGTAGGAATAGCACCTGTCCAAAACATTCACCTCGTATATCATCTGACAAACTCTTTCACAAACAAACTGCCTGTGATGTTAAGTCTATATATTCTCTTTTAACTGACCTCTATTTTCTGTGCCAGGAGCGAGGGCTTGAAATTAGATTTGATGACAACTTTGACCTCCAGCTTTGTGCGGCCGACCTCTCGAACCAGTGGAATGACCCGGAAGGGCAGAATTATGTCCTTAGTGGTGCGATACCTGCACACGCAGATCGAAAACGAGTTACGACAGAGTCAGACTCTAGAGTGTGAAGACAGACGGATGCTGAACTGACCTCATGAGCTCATACTCCCCATCAGGAGGGATGAAACTGATGCTGCGCTCCGAGTCGAACTTGCTGAGACGCACACACTGATGGAAAGTGCAGTCGTCGATGGCTATGGACTGTTTCCCACTGTTAAAAATGATAGAGAAACGAAGATGATGAGAGCTTGATATTTGAATCCGACGTTTCTAAGACATTTGGCATAATTAGCAAATACTAGAATAAACTGTACTTGCAAATGAAATTGTCAACAACAAAATACAATATCAGAAATCAAATCAAATTAAGTAAAATCACAAGTTTTCAAAATTACCGCTAAAATGTCATACTTCTAAAAACTAGAGAGGCATTGATCAAGTTCATTTACCAGATATGAAACCTATGCTACTATTCAAAAGTTTGAGTCGGTAAGTTTGACATTTTAAAAGAAATTAATACTTTTATTCAGAAGGGCATCAATGATCCAAAGTGACAGTAAAGACATTTATAATATTTCAAATAAATGCTCTTACTTTGTTTATTAGTACGGTTTTCCACAAAAACAACAAACATAATAAAATGTTTCTTGAGCAGTAAATCAGCATATTAGAATGATTTCTGAAGAATCATGTGACACTGAAGACTGGAGTAATGATGCTGAAAATTCAGATTTGATCACAGGAATATAAATTAGATTTTAAAATGTATTACCATAGAAAAAGCTATTGCAGGTAAAGATTTTACAATATTACTGTTATTACTATATGTATCGAATAAATGCAGCCTGGGAGAGAATAAGAAAAAATCTTACCGACTCCAAATATATTTTTGCATTTATACTGATACACTACTTGAAAAATGTACTATGGTCAAGTATCTAAGTATTAAATAGAACTACATGAAAACAGTAATAAAAGGACATCATAGTGGATCGTTAACAGCCACACACTAAAATAAAACTGAACACAGAAATATAAAAATACAATACCTTCCCCCTAACTCACTGTGGTAGCACAGAGAAAAAGAGACGCAACAAAAACAGACAGCTTCAAAACTCAAACTAAACCATACGCTTTACAATCAAACATTTCTTTTGCAATTCTGGATCGAGAAACACAAAATCCAGACAAACAGAATTTTCAAAGCAAATAAGAGAGGAGACAGATGAGCAAAAACTCTGCATAAACATGAGGCACTTTGAAACCTTTTCACAGGATCGTCAGTAGTTCCTCCTTTCCCCTGTTTGTCAATGACGATTTTGTCATTCATGCCAAACTTGCATTCAGGCATTCCACTCAGATAGCTCTTCATCACCACACGACCGGAGACGTGAGCGCTCAGGACCTGACCTGTCGGGATGACACGCAGCAGCATGTGAATGGTCTGGCTCGAATAACTACAGGCACACACTCAGCATGAGATCTCAGGGAATGCGGCCTCACCCTGTGGAGACATGAGCAGGTTGACGCTCTCCAGCACATCCAGGAAGAGCTCGTTACGGCGGTACTTGATGCCTTCACGACGCCAACCGATTTGCCCGGTCACCTGGCTGGTGATCTGAGACTGCTCCTCCTTAGTCTGAGGACAATGATGGATCACCAAAGATTTAGGAAGGTCCTAGACTACTTTGAAGTGTGGTAGAAATGTCCAAATACTTTGGGAACACTAGTATAACAGTGTAACCTGAGAAGGTTATTTCTTAAAATGAAATACATGAAAATACCTTGACATGCTGCAGGTCAGGCACATCCAGCAAAGCAAGAAAAAAAGAGAAGATGTTTTATCTTAGAATGGGCAAAGACAACATGGGCCGAGCTCCCAAAAAAAAAAAAAAAACAAAAATTATTAAAATGAAAGGAAAAAGAAAAATGCTGACCCACAGTTTTCTGTAATATTTGATTGCAAAAATTCTGGCTGTCAACTTTCTAAACTTGTCAGCAAAATTTATTTGTAAAGGAAACTTATAATTGTATAAAAACAAAACATGTGTGTGTGAATTTTTTATTTTTTTACACACACACACACACACACAGAGTATAAAAATGAAATCTTACATGTTTAAAATGTTCATTTTTAGAATGTAAAATGTGCTGATAAAAAAAATATGTTGTGGAAAAGAACTCACTGTTATCTATCAGTTTCTATATATATAATAAATGTTTAAAGTGTAATTTCAAAGTTTTGCATAAAAAAGCATGTGTGTAAAAATAAAAAATATATAGATCATTTAAAAGGTAAATACAATGAAATATTGAACCAGGCAAGTATCTAAATACTGGCCTGACTTTCAGGATGAAACAAAAGAGGTTCCCCAATGTAATTCTGGTGTCACATTAGTGTTTTAAAAATAAAAATAATTATTTTATTAGAAGTAGTCTTTTTTAGCACACTCTGCTGGTGCTTACATAATACTACAATACAATTTAAGTCTTAAAACATTAGTTTTTTTTGGACTCAAAAAAATATAAAAAGGAAAAAAATGGCACAAAAGGCATATAAAATGTGAATTTCTATTTTTTTTTTACCTGGCCTTTGATGCCCTGCTGGGTAATAAAAGTCTTCAGTGCTCCGGTCTCTGAGTTCTGCGGGTATCCAAAGTCCAGGATCTCTGCAATCACACACAGAAAGAAATAAATGAATCATTATTCTGGAATGAGACACTTGACACTTCAAGGGCTGTTTTAAGCAGACTTTGTTAACATGTTTCATATGTTTAGGTAACCGTTTATTTTTTCAACTGTTAGACGAGGTTTCCGGGCCAGCTCATGGTTTAAGACGCACCTTACCGCTAACAGCGCATGACTGCCAGGAAAGCATGCCATTTAAAGGAGGGTGAGTTTGTTAACACGGGCACATGGAGGATCAGATAGAACTGAGGGAGAACAGTGTCAGCAAATGCTTTGTGTGTTTCTGAACCAGTCTTACCATCCAGCAGCTCGTAGATCAGCACAAAGTTGTTCTTGATATTCTCCTCGCTGATCTTCCCAAAGTAGGCGCTCATGACGTCACACATCTTGTAGAGGAACTCGAACACCATAGCGGCGTTGACATTCTGCTTGGTGACAGCAGCCAGCCAGATGTTGGAGCGTTTGATGTGGAAGAAGCTGGTGCGGGCGATGTTTGTGACGGGGGAGCGCACCTGCTGACGGGCATGGATCACGTTCACGCGGAACGCATCCACAGCATTGCGTCTGTGGAGGAGATTTTGAACATCAGGTCAAGGTTGAGATAATGGAGTTGGGCAGGAAGAGTGAGCACATGGTCACCATCTGCCAGTAAACCCTGTCAGACAAACATTCCTTCTGTCTGCGAACAAAGCATTAAAAGGATGTTTCCCTGCTGACCCAAACCTTCATGAACCTCAAGATAAGTAACAAGCTCCTGTAGACAAAAGAGCTCTTGCCTGTCTAAAACAAATAAGACAACTTCTTATGAAGAGAGTCCAATAAAAGTTCTTCTTTTAAAAACATTTTTTGGCAGATATTCTTACTCCATCCAGGTTAATCTGCTGCAACTGCGATCCAATAATCATCAAGGCCAAAATTAGCAAAGTTTATTAAAGAAAGTTTTAAGACAAGCATTTAATTCAAAAAAGTGCATATGTCGTCAAAATATCCAAGATACACAAAACTCACTAAAAATGTGTCATCTCATGCCTGAGTTCAATCAAAAGGGAAAGGGCATCATGGTAATTTCAGTCTGCTGCTGATGTACTTGCATATCTTCACAATATTTGATTGACTGAAGTATGTCAGGTGACATGCTTGCAGTAGAGCTGGGCAATATGAATATTTACAATACATTCAAAATGCAACAGATGATACAAATTTAACAAAAATGTGTTATTCTTGTAGTGTTTTACATCCTTTACCATCCTAAATTTTTCTAAAAACCATGTTATTAGGACAGCTTTGTGCCCATTACGAAAGATCACAACTCCCCCCTAGTGTCACAAATCCTGAGGATATTGTTTGAGAATATCAGTATTGTTGAGAGGTTTAATTCATTTATACAAACCAGTTCTTCTATAGTTGATTTGAGCCAAACACTGATTTAAAGGGCCTTCACTCAAAACTGTACGTGGAAGTCTATGCATGTTATTTTTTGGTAACAATGGTTTAAAGACTGTGACATTGTTTTAATTTTTTTGTTGGCCCCTGAGAGTTATACATTTATGAATCTAAGCATGCTTCCTAAAGGCTTGTTCACACCGGGACGAAAATTGCGCACAATTATCGCCGACGTTTAACGCCTTGTGACTAAACAAAGGGCACCAATGTGAGTGTGCACAATGCGAAAACGCGAGGCGGTAAATAAAAGCGGCACTTTTTAAAAAACGCCTCGGGCTCGTTTTTTTTGGTTTGACGTGCCGCGTTAAAAACTGGCTGACCAATGAGATTGACGCTTCTGTTCACGTGCCTGGAGCTGCTGAAGTTACAGTTAAACACGACTTGGTGGCGCTCAAGCACAAAGCGGTCTTGCCGAGCACACATTGATACTTAATGACGAAGAGGAAGTAAGTAGACCAAGTTGCATCGAGGCAAGATGAATGTAGAGTTGCTGGTCTCATTGGTGTCTGAACACAATCGGCTTTATACGTGACAGTGACTACAAAAATCTCGATAAGAGGGAGGTGTTATGGAGAGGAATTGCAGATCAAATAGGATTCGATGTGTATCTCTGTTTTTCATTAAGCGCCATCTAATGTCAGGGAGTAAATTTGCACATTCACTCGGCTCATCGCCAACGAAAATAGCTTGGGTATGAACACAAAAGATGCGTCGAAAAACGTCTGCGATAAGCGCGCGCGATAATCGTCCCCGTGTGTACGAGGCTTAACAATGACATGTTCTCCAGATGTAAAGTTTTTGAAGCATTTTGATAATGCAACTTAAAGTATAGATGAAACTACTGTTATCTTTTTTATGATTACTTTAATAAATCGGCATGGTAACACCGTGTAAGATATCTAAAATCTGTTTGCAAATTAGTATCTTGGCATCATGTTGACAAAGTTTGGTGTGAATTGCTTGATTCTCTTAGGAGGAGTATGCATTAATTCACAGCCTAATTTTTTTCCAATAATACACATTCAAACCAAAACAGCTGACTTCCTGTTGGTTGTAGCTAATGACAGTAAATTAGAAAGTTGTCCGGCTGATGAGAACAATATATGTACCGAGTTTGGTGTCTGTAGCTAAAACTAACCCCCCAACTTTTGTCAAAAGGTGGCGCTATAGAGCGCCTGCTCCATGCCCATTTATGAGCTTTTGCCAGTGTCTAACTCTCATTAATACTGATGTGTGTGTTGAGTTTCATGAAATTCTGAGCATGTTAAGTGCCTCTAAAACACCAGAAAATAATTTAAAGTTTGATGCATTGCCATGGCAACAGTATTTAAGATATCAAGAATATCTTCAGTTTTACATCGGCCATGTTTTGACATCATTCTGATGAAGTTTGAAACAAATCAGGTAAAAATAAGAGGCTGATTTCCAAGCATTTTAAAAATGACACTTTCTGCTACCAGTTGGTGGTGCTATGACTGAGAATCAAAATAGTCACATCTATGTGATCGGCATCATACAAAGAACAAACTGCTGAAGTTTGATCGAAATCAGACAAAGTATGCTGAAGTTATAACACACTTCCTGTTTCCATTTTTTCGCCACGGCCAAGCCGTTCGACATATCAAAAATTTCTTCATAATTTAGCATCCCCAATGTCTTGAGATCACATTGACTGAGTTTGGTGACGATCGGATGAAAAACCTAGGAGTATTGCAAATTCCACAGCATGTGTTTTTCACAAAACCCAGAATAGCTGACTTCTTGTTGGGCAAAGCTAATGACATGCAGTGCGAAATTTGTTGGGGATGATGAGATCTATATGTGTGGGAATTTTGATGACTGTAGGTCAAAGCACAGTGTGTGCTACAGAGCCCCTCGAAATTGGCCATATAAAGCAGTGTGCCACGGGCCCTGATGGCCGCAAATTTCAATGAGTGTGCCAAGTTTCAAGAGTTTTTGAGCATGTTAGGGGCCACAAAAGCCTCCGAAACCTTGAAATTAATTAATAGTAATAATAATCCATAGAAGAAAAAAACTAATAATGACTATCATACATTTTTACCATGATTTACAGAAAAAAAAATTGTTATTTAGTGTAACAATATAACAAGAAATATTGTCAGGCATATTCAGAACCAGAATCATAAGATGACAATAAAAGACTATTTAAGGATCACAGTGCAGCACAACGATATATAATCATTACAATCTGTCAAGCTAAAGGTTTTTAATAATTTAAAAATAATAAATTAAGTTAGATCATATATGCTTAATATTTTAATAAGTCAGAATCAGTATGTGTTTAATTTTTACATTAATTGTACTGAGAGTAGTATTTTAATTTGAGGTGCACACCAACATGAGACGTCTTTTATGTATGCATATATCTAGATATATATATATATAGCACCGAGGAGACAGAGAGGAGGAGAGGAGAGATGAGATAGACGAGAGAGAGACGACGCTGAAGGAGAGATGAGAGAGAGAGAGTTGGAGAGAGAGAGAGAGATGAAGGGGGGGAGGGAGGAGCGGCCGTATTTTATGTTTTTCCCTGTTTGTTATTTGCCCGTATTGCAAAAAATACATATACAAAAAATTTAGATGTATTATTAAATGGCTAAATATACGGATATATTTTTGGCTATATTGCCCAACCCTAGATTGGGGGTGACTGGTGACATGCATCAGAGTGATTGGTTGGTTGTTTGCTGGGGTCTAAAAACATGCTTTCGAGTCATTGGTTGTAGCGGGATTGCTTACCTAGTGCTACAGTAGCCACAATGAACATGGAGAAAAACAGTACAAAGGACAAAGAGCATGAGGGAATAATGACAAGGAAAAAGGAGAAAGACAAACATTGGCTTCATGTCTAAATGGACAACAGTAGCGGAAACACACCAATGAAATCTTTATGAGAACAAAAACTTGATCTGGGGTTATATGGAGGAAAAAAAACAATACTTCCCCATTTATGGTTTAAAAAAAAAGAAATTTAGTTCATTGTGGTCATGGAATGGAGCATTAATGCTTCCTGCTTTCTAACATCCTGTCAACTTTCCTCTTCCCTAACAGGATAACCCTAATGATATAGAGTTTAAACCCTGCTGAGCTTGCACATTAACAATAAAGCCAGTCTATTTGCCCCAAAATGTATTCTAATAGCAAAAATAAATACATTTAGACTTTGCCAGTGCTAAAGTCAGTGGGTACTAGTTGCATTGGTAGGATGTCACTAAAGCCAAGTTCACACTATGCGACTTTAAATGTCGGCAGATCACTGTGCTGTTCAAGCTACATGACTTGCTGTCTGTCTTGAAGTCTTTGTGGTGTTCACACTACGTAAATGATCCACAACAGGGGGTCACACACTACGCGAGCTCACAACAACTCTGTCACCCAACGACTCTATACGGACCCCAAACCACATTTTGTCACAAAAAACACATGCGAGAAGTGGAACGGGAAATGACGAGAGACAACACGTGAAACAGGAGTTGTTTATTTGAAATTGAAAATGGTTTGCACGATGATCTGTTCTGAAAAATGTCACTCCATTTCTTGTCCAAACTTTTCTTAAAGCCATGTTGCATGTTCTTCTGCTGACTCAACTTCAGCTTGCTCTCTTCATTGGACATGGAGCTCATCGCACACCTGACACAAAACGGGACTCGAGTCGGTGACCGGTCAGATATTGGCATGATAGATTATTCATTTGCATGACGGCAATCACAGCCTGACCTGTCAGCGAGCTCATTGACTTGCAAATCGGGCTTAAAATCCTGTAGTGTGTGAACTTGGCTTAAGGTGTTCTGAGCAGCTTTTAGTGGTTGTTGTGTGTTTTGGTGCCGTTTACCATCCCGTCCGAAGATTAACTCACATTTTCTCTACCATAGTCTATCTTGTCCTTGCGATCAGAAGCCGTTTTAAGAGCATTGATGAACTCACTCACCCTATATCATCGCGGTAGACGCGGGAGATGAGCACCTCCCCTTTATGGTTGTAGATGAACAGTCCTCCAATCATGGTGGCTGCCCCTCAGACCTCACAATCCATGGTGGGCCCTCACTCCTATAATTCACAGGACAATGAAAACGAATATGATGCTCACTGGCTGATAGAGGAGCCCTGTAAGGACCCTGATAAGATCTGAGAGGCATTCAGCCCTACAAGTGAGACTAGATAAACTCTCAAAGTTTGACCTTCTGTGACAAACCCTATAACACAGTTTAGGAGACAAAAACTCTACGTTGACTACAAAATAAATGAATTCACCCATATTAAAAGCACATAATATCTTGAACCTAAAAAGAGTATATCTGTTGGTGCATGGCTAGACAGACAAATGGCCAGTGTTGGGGGTAACGCATTACAAATAACACAAGTTACGTAATCAGATTACTTATTTCAAGTAAATAGTAAAGTAATGCATTACTTTTATTCCAAGAAATTATTGAGTTACTTTTTGAGCAAAGTAAGGCAGTTTACTTGTTTCCCATTATTGGGAGAAATCGGAAGTGAGAGGAGTTGTGTGCGCTGTGTGAAACATGACGTAGTTCTAGACTAACGGTGAATGTGCATTAACTTCCACTCACAAACAACCTATTTAGTATCATCAAAATGAATAAAAACTGTGAAATGCAAACTCCGAATATGACGCAAACCTGCAATAAATAAATGTTAAACAACACAAATGTATCAATCCCATTTTATGAACTAATGGCTATTTGCTGCTGCCTTTGATGAACAGTTCAAACGTATAATAAGCAAACATGACTTTTAGAGAACCTAAACAATTGTGCTTAGTTTTGTTATGCTGAAGGGAGGGTGAACCTTCTTCTCCGGCGTTTACTGCTACAGACGTGAATTTACTTTTCATCAGCCTGGTTTATCATTACACTTGTTGGTTATGAAAGGGCTTTTACATTGCTATACATAACACTTAGTATCATAACAACAATCACGTCCTGCTCATTTTTAAAAAGTAACGCGAAAGTCAACGTAAGCATGACTTTCAGTAAAGTAATAAGTACCGAATAGTTAATTTTTTCTGGAGTAAACGCAATATTGTAATGCATTCTTTGTCAAAAGTAACTTTCCCAACTAATGCCCAGATGGAATAGTATTGCAATACAAAACGCTGTGATGTCGTCTCAAAAATGCGACAAGGATGAAATAAGTAACGGCCCTAACGTGTTAGTATTCACTCAGTGACAGGCGCTGCACAGGAAGTGTTCGTCGTGAGGGTTAAGCGCATCATTAGCACAGATGTCTGCCGTCTGAAAGAATGTTCATTAACGAGCGGATTTTAACTCGCTAACAGCGCACCCGTCCTCTTGTAATGATATTACTTATCATTAATAGTAAGCAAGTGCGAACTGCCTCTATGCGTCCTCGAGACCTGTGGTGTGTGTGCTGGCGTGATGAAAACCTTTTCATTACCAATTCAAACCCATTTCCATCTCGCGTATCCTTATTTAAAAAGTGTTATACCTACTTAGTGTCCGCACGACATTAGGGCGCGGAATGGGCGTGTCCCTCTCCGGGGATTTGCGGATCTGAGGATTAGCGGGACATAGCAGCAGGGGCTCCCTCCTGGGCAGGAAGTCCAGGCTGACAGAGTTACAGTGCGCATGCGTGTGTTACGAGCGGCACGCATGAAGATTTTTGAAGATTTTTTTTATTATTATTATTATTATCGCATAAATAGTTATACTGCATTCTCAGTATTTAGTTATTTTCTGTATTTTTGCTAAATAAAAGCGCAGGTCATTAATATTAATAACGTTAAGATGACGTTGCTTAGTAAGCCCCTTGAAGCGCCCAATAACGTACCTAATTAATATTCATGAGCCAAGTCTTCGTGTGATGTGGATGAATGCACGCTCAGGGAGCAGGTCATGGACCAACACAATTCTAGACTTTACATGTATAGAGTAGAGAGCAGAATTAAAAAAATATATAAAATTTATTAAAAATCACCACATGCATTAGCGCACATGATATAAGAGTGTTTGCCTGAGTCAGTCAGAATCAATGGTTACGCACTGCAAATGTGGACGAGTTCTTTGTAACATTTGTATCATTAATGCTGAAAGTAATATTTGTAGTCATTATATAAACAGACTCATTTCCTGCTCTTCACGCAGGCCAGGAGATCATATGCACGCCTCTGTTTTCTTCTTTTAGTAATGCGCATTGCATCTGCTTTTTAAAATGCTGTACTCTGTAAAACAAATAACTTTAAAATAAAATATTTGATCATCTGCTGCAAGAAGGAAACATGTATGCCATAAATATTAGTATTCTGGTAAACACTAAGTCAAAGCACATGCAGCGAGTAGGTTGATGCTGCTGGGACACAATTAACAAAGACTTTCTTGTCTTAAATCAGAGGATTCTGCTCACTGAATTCTGTATCAGCCTACGCACACTTGTTTCATTCCTTTTTGTTTTATATAATCTCATCAGTTCAATAAAGAATGGGCATATGTTGCTAGTAAACTAATAACGCTTTACTTTCGTTGAAACATGGTTTGCTGATTTAAAAAAAAAAAAAAAAGATTAAAATCAGATACAAATGTAAAGTGTGTGTGACGTCACCGACAGGCTGGAGAGCGCGAGCGCGCATTCAGAGACTCACCTCAGCATCACAAGATGGGCAACGTTCAAGTGAGTAAAACAAGTGCGGTTTGTTTCTTTTTCTCACTTTTCTCAGTTTATTTCACTACATATGGGCTGTTATTAGTTTGTCTTACGGATGCAGCAAATAAATAGACTGAATTTAAAAATGCTTACACGCAAACGAGTTTCTCGCTTGACATTTCGATGTTTAATTCGGATGTTTTAACCTTTTTTTGTACTCGTTGATTATTAAAATTTCAAAACGCAATATTTTTTGAAATATTTAGTCTTTTTTTTTCCTTATACACATTTTATATTTACTATTATTTCTTGCATTTTACTGTGATTTGAGCAGTGTTATACTCTCTTAGAGGAAGAGGAATGTTTATAAAAAAATAACTGTTTCTTTTATCAATAAGTGCACATTGTTATTATGGCAGTGGGCGAGGCAGAGGACGCTTCCGCTATTCCTGTCCCTGCCCAGAGATGCCATGACTCAGCTGTGTGTGTGTTAGATACAGAGCCCCTCCTCCCCCTACAGACCCTACAGACCCTGCTGCAGTGATCTCATGCACAAACCCTTCAAAAACATGCTGATGGACTTCTGATAACATAAGGAGGAGTGAATTGCTTAGCCTATTTCAAAATCTCTTGATGTAAAATTGTAAATGCAAATGTAAATTGCATAACACGTGATTTTTCTTACACAACCTTCATTTCAGCCCACAATAACTCCTTATGAGGACTTTGATGTGATGGCAGACATCAAGGCAATCCGTAAGGCCAGCAAAGGAATGGGTAGGTTGAATAAAAGTAATCACTTATTGGAAAAAACACTGACATTAAAAAATGGGTGATTGTTTTTTTTAACTTGCAATATGATGATATATTATAGCACTTTTGAAGTCTGCATGAAACAGAATTCGTGGCCAGCTTTACTTCAGTATTCCGATGGATTTCCAAGTGATACTGAATGAGAAAAAAAGACATTTTAACACCTCCTCACCATTTCCAGTTCACAGCAGACTGGCGATTAGAGAGGACTGGTTAAAAGATGTTCTGCCCAATCAGTCAAACTGACGTCATCAGAGAAGGAAAGTCATTCTATGGGGGATGCACGTTTTCTGATCTTGATTAAAGACTGCAAAGACAAATTTTCCCTTCTGTGGATTAACTTGCACAGATGAATTGTTCACCACAAGACTAGTAATCTGCGCTTACAAAGTAAATAAGGTCAATTGAGTTTTTGTGCGCACTTTAAAGGAAAAGGTCGGCCAAAAATCTAAATTTGCTGAACATTTCCTCTCGCTCAAGATGTAGAGGAGTTTGATTCCTCAGTGTAGCATTACATCACTTGCTCACCAATGGATGCTCTGCAGTGAATGGGTGCCGTCAGAATGAGAGCTTATAAGAACATCACAATAATCCAAACCCTGTCTTTGAAGCAAAAAGCTGTGTGTTTGTAATAAACAAAGATGTTTTTAAGTGTTGTTTCTGGCTAAAATACGAGTCCTATATCCATAAAATTGCTCTCTCCAGTGAAAAAGTCATCTTGTCTGAATCAGGAGAGAAATATGCACGGATCAAGCACGCTTTATAATTGAAAACAGTTCTAAACAAAATTTGGGTGGATTTTGATGTGAGACGACAACAGAGGATGGACCCCTTTTGGTTTTTTTTCACTTGAGGAAGCACTATTATGGATTAAGGATCCATATTTTGGCCAGAAGTGGCGTTTAAAGTTAAAACATCTTAATGATATTACAAACACACAGCTTTTCACTTTACAGAGGATCCATTGGTGAGCAAGTTATGTAATGCTACATTTCTGCAAATGTGTTCCCATGAAGAAACAACTTCATTTATAGGATAGTCTGGGGGTGAGTACATTTTCAGCAAATTTTCATTTTTGGTTGAACTATTCCTCCCTTAAGGAGGTTTTTGGGGGGGGGGATCTTAAACGGTGACTTTGAGCGTAATAGTCCTCTGGAGAATGACTGCATTATGAGGTCGAGCTCCTGTCCTGTCGCTCACAGGACCGATGATACACCATCATTTCCATCGAGCACACCGCCGCAGCCCCCGGGTGGAGATTACAAGCCTACTTTGACAAATTGACGATGTGGTCTAAAAGCACTCATGACAAAGCATGTACTACTTAATCACTAAAATAATGGCTTATAAGACACACCCCCCACCCTCGATTCTCAGGTATGACACAAGCCATAGACTACCGGTTTCTTAGTTCCTCTCCACCATGTCCATTATATTGATGTAGACTATATTTACTGGTTTAAAGTTTTGTATCCTACTGAACCTTTACAGGGCATAGAAATGGCATTTAAATTTTTTCTTTCTCTGTGAGTGTGACACGCTCTTGTGTACAATCAAGAAGATCGGCAGTTCAAAGACTAACTCTCAATCCAAAGAGAATCTTTATAAAAGTCAGAGTCAGCCACACCTACCTAAAACGCTCGTTCTAACACGCCCCACATATCTACATCACTATGTGGAAAAATTTGCATAACGCCACCCAAATGTTCAAACAAAGAAAGAAGGAGTAACTTTTATTCCCGCTGTAGTATTGTTGCTGCCGCCGCCATGTCGTGAAGGCACTGTGTGTTTTGTTGTGAAAGCGAAACTACTTTTTTTTGGTCTTCCAAAAGAGGATGATATTTGCTTTGTCATGCCTGGAGCTGATCCATGTTGGTTGCTGAGGGAATACATCAACTTCGCGCAGTGGATTGCGGATCGGCTTTCACCGTGGACGAAGTGGAGTCCAGTCCGGGGTTGTCACATGTGGTTGCCGCTAGCCCGCCGGACGCTCCTTCGTCGAACCATTCTCAAGCCCTCCGCCGCTCACTTTAGTGTGTGACGCTGTGTTTCGTTGTAAAAACGAAACTACTTTGTTTGGATCCCACTTCCAAAAGAGGACACAGTTAGAAATCAGTGGTTAAGTTGTATTTTACAACACTGTTCCAGAACAGTTCAACCCAAAATTTTCAGATGTGTGCAGCACATTTTATGGAGAGATCGTTTCTGCCCTGGAGAAGACACAATGCTGTCTGTGGTCTGACTCACAGACTGGAATACGTTTTTTATATTTAAAGAATTTGCCACTGACGACTCAAACATGAGTTTTGAGCAGTGTAGAGTAGCGCTTGTTGTTTGTTGTTTCTCCGATTACAAATGCAGACATGGTTTTATGTTTACGCGGCGCGATGCAACGCGTAAAAAGACAGTATAAGTCATTATAATCCGTAATTATGTCCCCACTGGATGCAACAAATGCCTCGTTTGTTATGGGTTTGAATGTTTTTGTCTTGTCGCTCCGGGACACGGCATCACAGTATGTGAGGGGTGTAACATTTCCGTCACACGCTTGAGGTATTCGGCCAATCACAAGGCACTGGATAGCTGGCCAATCAGAGCACACCTCGCTTTTCAGACCGATGAGCTTTGTAAAAATCGACGCGTTTCAGAAAGGCGGGGCATAGAGGAGTAACAATAATGTACAGTATGTGGAAAATAATGTGTTTTTTGAAACTTAAACGCTAAACCACTTCAGTACACCAAGGACCACCAATAAGTTCTGTTAGCAGCATCATATGACCCCATTAATGTTCTTTACATAACATCTCTGTATCAACTAAAATGCAGATTATTAGAGTTAGTAAATTTACATCACATAAAATCCTTGGAAAGAAAGATTTTTTTACCAGCTGATTTTTTTATAATATGTACTGCATATCATAATTCTTTGATATGTTAATATATAGTGAATCAACATACTGTAGATCTATTTGAGTTTGTTTTGTTTTGTTCTCTCGGTCTGTGGTCACTTTATCAAGGAGTTGGAGGAAGTCTTGAAGAATGAACTCACAGGAAACTTTGAGAAAGCAATTATGGCCACGCTGGACCCGCCTCACATCTTCATGGCTAAAGAGCTGAGGAAAGCCATGAAGGGAGCTGGGACAGATGAGGATGTGCTGGTGGAGATCCTCTGCACCAGCACCAATCAGGTTATTCCTTATTAGATTCTGAGAATAGTCACTTAAAGTTCAAGCATCAGACTTAGCTGAAATGATATCATTACTTGATGGTATATCCCGATTTAGCATCACTTCTGTAATACCATATATATATTTTTATTAACAGGATATTCTGAATTGCAAAGAGGCGTATATGCTAGGTAAGCGTTGATCAGATATAATGATCAATTTATGATAGTAATAAAATATGAAGAGACGTGATTTTTTTGTTGTCTCATTATTGAGACTGTAATATTATTGGTAATAAAAATAATGCATGATTGTAGTCATGTAACAGATCTTTTGATCATCAGTGCATGAGCAAGATCTGGAGGCTGATATTGAAGATGACACTAGTGGAGAAGTGAGGAATCTTCTGGTTTCTCTCCTACAGGTAAAATATAAATACACCAATGAGCTTGTGTCCAATAAGTTTGCTTTGGCTGTTTTACACTTATTTATGGAAGCTTGTTTATGCCATGGTTGAATTCTTAACTTTTTTCTCGCAGTTCTGTCAGAAAAAAAGAGTAATTTAAGTAAACTTAAGTAAACCTTTTTTTTTACTTTTACAGCTCAATTATGACTTTTTTTTGTAAGTTTACATCTTACAATTCTTTTTTTCTCAGATTTATAAGTTTACATCTTTGAAATGTTGTTTTAGTTTCCACCACGGAGTCAAAAAATGTAATTGTGACTTTTTATCTCACAATTCTCGCAATTGCTTTTTATCTTACAATTCATTTATTTTGTTTATATTGTTTATATCTCGCAATTCTGATTTTATATCTCATAAGCCTGACTTTTTTTCTCAGAATTGCGGAAGAAAAGTCAGAATTGTTAAAGATTACACATAAAAAAAAATGTAATCTCATGGCAAAAACGTTTCGTACTAATTTCACTGTATTAGTAATTAGCAATGATTTACTGATATGCAAAATATAGGACACCAATTAATAATCTGGTGCAGAATTCCTTTTCTTAAGGAAGATATTTTTCTGTTAGCATGCTACAGAATCTGCAGCTATAGTGCAAAATTAACCAGGAAAAATGTATCAATTGAAGCTATTGTATTGTAGTTGTTATTTGCTATAAAGAACTGACCTTCACCTGCAGGCCAACAGGGATGAGTCGTATGAAGTGGATGAAGCACTGGCAGAACAGGATGCAACGTCATTGTTTGAGGTGACCTTTACTCTGCTGTTACATAGTTTATAGCTTACATAAGGAGTTTACAGTATAACTTGTTCTATATTCTTTTATACAAGTATTTTGGGTGGCCAAGTACATGATTTTCACACAGAATTTGCATTATTCCACAGGATTTTTTTTTTCTTTCTTTCTTTCTGGGATATATTTGATTGGCTCTTTGAGTGTTTTTGTCAAACATACCTGGCAACCCAGGTTATTATGCTGACTGAATGAATGACTACCAATTGTTGGTTTTCCACAGGCGGGAGAAGACCGCTTTGGAACAGACGAGTCCACTTTCACCTACATCCTCACTCACAGGAACTACCTACAGCTCCAGGCCACCTTCAAGATATATGAAACTGTACGGTCAAACGCCAGCTATACCTATCGCTGCTTTACTTGAGCCATTTCAGCAGAGTTTCTGGTTTCTCTTTTGTTTTCTTTCCATAGCTCTCTGGAACAGATATCCTGGATGCGATAGACAGTGAGGCTACAGGAACATTAAAGGACTGTTACATCACTCTGGGTAAATATAACCATCCAAACTTTTCAAAAGCCTTTTGGAAATTCGCTCTTTTGAATCAGAGTCATATTGCAGTGACTGTAAGCTCCTGAAGGAATAAAACAGGACTTGATATTTGAGTACCACACAAATCATACGGTGATTTGTTTTTATGTGAACAGTGCGATGTGCTAAAAACCCGCAGCTGTATTTCGCCCGTCGTCTGAACGCTGCCATGAAAGGAGCCGGGACAGACGAGGACACGCTCGTACGTATAATTGTGGGACGCTCTGAGGTAGGGATTATTATGGGCTTGATATCACAAAAGACATTTTTCATGAAAGTGCTAGAAGGAAAAAGCATATTTTCTTTTCCACTTTCACTTCCAGGTGGATTTGGAGACCATCAAAGACATGTACTTGGAGAAATATGACGTGACCCTGAAGGATGCCCTGAGCTCAGAGTGCGGCGGTGACTTCAAGCGCCTCCTCATAGAAATACTTCACTGAGTCACCATCAGATGGAGCCAATAACTAACCTTACTGATGAAAGAAAGTTCTTACAACACTGCCTATAAAAACACGTATACACTCACTTCTTACTGTACAAGAGAACACATGTTAGCTCATTTTGTCACCAGTGCAATTTGGAATCGGGTTGTAATCACTTAATTATTGGTTAACACAGTTCCCCAAAACTAAAGAGGTGCTCTATCTGACAGTTTTAGAGATTTTATTGGAGTAAATTTGACTTCTGCATTAACTCACTGCACACGTGCCTTGACAAAGTCATGAGTAAAAGCTCAGTACTTCATCATCCATTTCTTACAGGACAAACCATGGAGCACCAAGGGTGATCCTTTATTTAGTACTCTGTCTGTTCACACAGGATGTTTGTATCTTTTCGCATCTATAAACCAAATATGTAGATGTATGGCTGACGACTTTAGTATTAATATTGTAGCCTACTAGTTATATGCTAATATTAAAAGTAGCTTGCTTAAGAGCTAAGGTGGTTAGTGCTTCAGTCCTTGATAATGCTTTGTAACACTGGGCATTCATATGTTGAACAGCAATTGTTATACGGTGGGGACTGTTAATATTGAAAAGCAGTGGTGTGAACATTGTTGCAATGCTTTAGAGTATATCTGTTTTTGAAGATAATGTGAAAATGACTGTGGATTGAAGAAACTGATTTATATTATCAGGTTAGAGATCAATATCTGGCTAGTGGTCAAAGAATATTGAGTGCACATTATCAATATAAAGCATGCTAAAGTAGATTAAACACACCCCTGTTGTGGACTCTTTTTTTTTTATAGATTATAAAATAATAATAATAATAATTTTGTTTCTTCTTGCTATACCTGAAGACAGGGGATTGCAAAAGATAACAAATGGGCCAGTGAACATATATAAAAAAAATACAGATTTTTCTTTAAAAAAAAAAATTTCAAACCTACGAATTGAAAAAAACGATATGAACATTAATACATTTTTCATAATATATTTGAATGCTTGTTAATGAACATTAATTAATGCTTGTTAATTTAAATTAAAGTATTACTATCAAAATGTAGCTCTTTTTATATTTGGATGGCTGAGAATTTGGCTAGATAATCTCTGGGAAACCATTTATGCACACTTTCTGTCCTCTGAAAGAAGATATTTTGAAGTCCAAATAACATCACATTGAGTCACAATAGACAAAAAAACAAAACAAAAAACACTGAAACATATTCAAAATATCTTCTTTTGTGAAAATCATAAAGGGTTAAAATAACATGAGAGTGAGTAAACAGTTAAAAAAAAATTTGGATGAATCATCTCTACTCTAGATACATCAAATAAAATTCTAGAATATTTGAATAATTTAATTGTCTGTTCTGACACTTGCAGGCTGAGGACAGTTCACCAAAACCTTAGTGTACAGCAATAGTGTAAAACTAAGAAATCCAAAACCTTAAAGGAACACTCCACTATTTTTGAAAATAGGCTCATTTTCCAACTCCCCTAGAGTTAAACAGTTGAGTTTTACCGTTTTCGAATCCATTCAGCCGATCTCCGGGTCTGGCGGTAGCACTTTTAGCTGTAGCTTAGCATAGATCATTGAGTGAAAAATGAAATTTCGATTTTGGGTGCAACAGGCGCAATGATATTTCGCAGCGCCTGAAAATAGTCCCCAGCACCCTCCCTGTGCAAGCAGGGGGTCACGTTGGTTATGTCGGAGGAAGTTGGCCTATTTTCAGGCGCTGCGTAATATCATTGCGCCTGCTGCACCCATGGTACGGCAGCCAAAAAAACGTTTTTTCTTGAGTATTAACTCCCGGCATTAAGTGAATAGTTCCTAGCCATATTGGCCTAGAAAATCGCTTACTTTTTATTTTCCGTCGGTCTTAGTACACGATTTGTAACTACAGAAGAGTCAAGTTTTAAATAGGAAAAATATAGAAACTCTTTGGTCATTTTTGAGCGAGATGCTAACGGTCTAATCAGATTCAATGATCTATGCTAAGCTACAGCTAAAAGTGCTACCGCCAGACCCGGAGATCGGCTGAATGGATTCGAAAACGGTAAAACTCTACTGTTTAACTCTAGGGGAGTTGGAAAATTAGCCTATTTTCAAAAATAGTGGAGTGTTCCTTTAAGCTCCCCCAATGAAACGTAAAATTTCCACATGTTTCACTTCAAGTCAATACATGCTTCACAACAGTAGTATTAGCACATCGTCTAACACTGAGCACCTGTACGTCACTTCACCAGACATTTAACCCTCGCACTCAGAAAAGGCCACAAGGTTCACGTCAGCTATCCTGACAGAGCAAAATAGCCTTGATTCACATTTCACGTTTAGTATCTAAATCTCTACACATTATGTTACTAATATTTTACACACTATTCAAAATTCTGTAGGAATGAAGATTGTTAGTAGCTAATTGAATTTGCATGTCTTATTTTCTAAATCAATGGGATCTGAACAAATTACAGTTAAATCAAATTTTAAGCATCTTTTTCTTTTCTTAAACACTCATTAATTTCTATCTGTGTGAAGTTTTGGAGGGGGCTGTATGGTGAGGGCCGTCTGTGATCACTGACCTGCCCCTGTTAAAGCAGCCATAATTCAGCGCTTCACGTTGGCCCTTTGAAGAGTTCAGTCTATCACACTTTTCTCCTTATGGAATAATTTTAAATCAACGTCATCTCCTGCTTCCAGTAAATCTTTAAAATTAACCATACGTCTTGGAAAACTGCAAGTCTGTGTACATGCTTCCTAAGATTATAAACCTATTTTCAGTCCTAATTTAGCTTCAGGATATGGTTTCTGCTATGGTCTTTTTATAGAAACATTAAGAAACTAAGGATGTACTTAATTTAGTGTTGCTGATGTTACTTGTAATGCATGAAATGTCATAAATATCTGCTTTAGGTATAACAACACATATAAATGAGGCCAGAGGGCTACTTTTATTCTATTTTATATAAAACCTGCATATTAAAGAACACAATCAAAGCCATCTGGTTCTGTGTGCCACAAACACCTGCATTTGATTCCCACTGGAAAATGTTTACTACCTTTTTCTGCTTTTGTCGTGCAAAAGGATCTAGATTGACATTTGAAAAAAGCCTTGAAATGAAATCCTGCAAAGATGTAATGAATGGTTATAATAGTAATCAAAGTTCTGTGATTAATTATAAAATTATTTTGGAAACAAAACAACAACATATGGCTCCCACTGAATGTTTTATTTAAAGATGCAGGCAAGATACAAAACATGCTGTATAATGTACCCTCACTTATGAGCAAAACAAATAATGAATGAAATACATTGGGGAACATGTTGAATAGAACTGGTAGATGCAGTTATTTTAATAAAATTAAACCATACAACAACCTATCACACAAAGATTTGTAAAAAGAAAAAAAACCTAAATGTTTATTTCATCATATTTTCACACATTTTTCCTCAGCAAAGTTTTAAAAAAGCATATGTGATGACACAATGCTACTTAGGTCAGAAATTTACTCTGAAGAAAACTTTTCTTTTTGTGATATTTGGTTTTGAGATTAAACGAAATCAATTGCGCCTAAATAAAAACATCGTACAAAAGTATTTGAGTTAAAGGTGGGGTATGTATTTTTTCAAAAACGCTTTAGAAAACTAAGTTGGGCCGAGTACCAAAACAAACTTGTAGCCAATCAGCAGTAAGGGGCGTGTCTACTCATGATGTGGAGGAGAGAGCGCTCAGTGCACAGGACGGACATTAGTGAGCAGAGCGACAGAAAGATAGAGATGGCGGATAAAAAAAAAAAGAGGACAACGTCTGCGGAACAAAAGAAGGTTTACGATAAGGCAAGAAGTAGGACCCGTGTAAATATCGGATCAGCTTTCCAGCGCTGGAGAGAACTCAGGGAGCAGAAGGCCTGCGATCGGACACTGAGGTTGCTTTGTTTCTTCTCGATAGGTGAGTAACACCGTGTCTACACCGGACGCGACAGTTATCGCGCTGCGCCGCAACAGTTAAAGTCTGTCTACACTACGTTGAAAATCATTTGAAATTTGTATCAGTACATCATAAATAGAACACAGCAGCAGTTTTCTGTTGGGGATTTGTCGTGTCGCGCCGCATCCAGTGTAGAGAGCATCACTGATTATAAGGAGTTCTACAGAATTTTGTCGCGCCACGCTGTGCCGCACGCATCCGGTGTAGACACGGTGTAACATTGGTTTTGCTTTGTTTCACAGAACTAATCGTTGCCTGGGTTGCTTGCATACGAATGTGTGGGGCGGAGCTATCAAAATAGGGGCGAGACCCTTTTGGGGTAGGGCGTGTTTGTTTTGGTGATTTGAAATATCAACATTGGCTACCAGAAATCCCTTACCCCACCTTAATGCATCAGAGGTAACAGACCCAACATGCTAGCTTGATGTCATGCTAGCTGAATCATGCTATGATCATGCAACTGTCCAGAGGATAGACATGCTGCTTCCGGCATCATGGGCAATTTGGTTTATGCGCCCTCTCACACAGTCCACTGTAGCAAAGATTGCAGTGCCGTTACGCACTTGGAAGGATACCCTCAGTCCCACACTTGCCCATACGCTTCCCTCTGGCATATGTCCACCAATCTGTTGAGCTACAGGGGCTGGCTGAACCCCCTGAGACCCACTCTGTTGGAGCAAGGTGAGTTTGATTAGACTGCATGAGTGGATAAGCTGCAGATCTAAAGCCACACTTGCTGTCCCTGCTTCCCGAAAGATGAAGTCTCTGTGATCTTTGGTTCCCGCAAGTGCAACTTGTGGAACCGCTGGACTTGTCTGATGGAAGAACAAGGCTTTATTCCGCACTGCACCAGAGGGGAGACCTCTCCTGGACACGGAGGCCGACAAGGCAGTGGACACGATGGAAGGGATCCACACCAGACTGAGCATGCTGATCCCAGAGTCGTCACCGAAGTAGCGCACATTGCACTGAGCGGGTGCAAGGATCTCAAAGGTGAGCATATCCCCAGAATCCACCGTGGTGGCTGCCGACAGAGATATAGATGTGTCTCTGTAGTGAACACCGGGCTTGAATGCACGGGTCAGCTCAGCACTGCTTCCGTTGTGGTTCACGTATGCAAGCAAGTAGAAGCCCTCGGAGATACAGGCTTGACCCATGGAGTACAATGCTTGCTGGAGGACAAACTTCACAGTGCCACTTTCTCTGAAGCGCACCCCTCGGTTGTCATGGGTCAAGCCAACCATGTAGGGGTCAGAGATGGATGACGTATGGAAAGCAAGGCGGTAGTTGGTGTGGTAGTGCGCAGAAGCAACGGCCTGAGCAGTCATTGCAACCGCACCTGTGTCATGAGACAACCAGAGCAAGCTGAAAGGTGAGATTAGGCTGCTCTGAAGGTGCACATCTTCATTGTCTTGGCTACACTGGTTGGTGGCGCTCTTGAGAGAAAGGTAGAGTACATGACCTGGCTCCACAGCAGCTGCTCCACTCACACTGGCACTCTGGAGAGATTTCCCCTCCCGATGCTCCAAACGCATCCCACTCAGATACCGACCTTCATCTTCACTGGCGTTTAGTCGTAAACATGCCTGAACAAAGCTGCGGCAGCCATGTTTTAAAGCAAGATTATGGTCAACCCAAACAAGACCATGCTGGTGAAGCACTATCCAACCATCAGTGCAGGAAAGAAGGCTTCCGTCACTGTTACCACGGATGTGAAGTTGCTTATCAGGAAGCTCACTACCCTTGGCCAGGTCAACGTTACCAGACCAGGAAAGAGAGAGCTTGCTTTCAGAGGGGTTGGCGCAATCCGCATCACTCAAGGCCAAACATGGGGACGTCATTGGCTGAGAATCGCATTCTGTACAGGCTTGACACTCTTCCATCTCAGAACTGTAAAAGTAAGAGTGCCCACACATCCCGGCGGCTGCTTCCCTCTCTGACATGCCGGAGCAGCGAAATCCCCCTGAAACAATGCATTGTGCTTAATCTCTTAGGAAGCAAACCTTAAACAACTCTGGAAGTCTGGTAGCCAACTTACCGGGTGTGTTGAGGCACTGGTTGAGTTCCTTGCATAAGTTTGGTATCTCTAGGCATTCGTCTCTGTCCTATTGGACAATTATAGTTGTTACCTTACAACTATACAAGATGTGACAGCAAGTGTTGGAACTCATTTCTTTGTTTGCATAAATGACATCAATTCTATGATCCAATTAAAAATTATCCTTTTTAAATTCACATAAACCTCAATTACAACACTTTGGTACAGCAATAGAGTAAAAGACGTACCTGGCAAATCCTGTCAGCATGAATTGAACACTGAGCCACTAGAAAGAATCCCGGAGGGCAAACAGTGCATTTCTCACAATGTGGCCGGTCTGCACTGAAGTCACAGTACTCATCTGCTCGGCAGGATCCACAGCCAAGTAGAGGTCTCTCCGCATCTGTAACACTAGCATCCATGTTCATCTTTTGCATTGCGAAGGCCTCCTGAGAAAAGGTTCTAACCTGGGATTGGAGACCATCTAAATGGCTCTCAATGATGCCCTGTGGACCTTGTACAGATATCTGTTTGACGCTGTCAAGAAGAAGGTTGTATTGGGTATTGACTTCCTCCATCTTTTCAAACATAATTCGTTGTTGGTCCAGTATTTCCCTTTGGTGGGCTAGGAGAGCATTTTGCTGTTCTCTCAGTGTGTTATGAAGTTGCTTAACTTCAGCTTGCTGCCCCTGCAACTGTGCCACCAGTTTATCCTGACCTTTTGCCAAGTGCAAATGCAACACTAATGCATCTTCAGAATGGACCTCATTTGTGCCTGGTCAAAATTGAAGGAAAAGTATGACTTTTTATTTGAAATGAAGCTTTAGATTTGAGACACATTCAGTTATTGATAACATGCATGCTTTAATATTGTAATTAAATTGACATGCTTCTACAAACTGCCTGAGGGAGCAGGCAACAATCCAACATGCAATCAATTCCGCATGGCCATGACCGCATGGTTTGCAATTTAGCAAGTGTATTACCATTTTTACAGAAATACAGGACTGATATCATAACACCAAGCACCCAATCACTGTTTACCTGGTTTGATGTCGCATGTTAACTGAATTCCAGTTGATGGCCCCCCTCGAGTTCCCAGCTCGGGAAATTCCCCCAATACTTGCTCGGCTCTGTCCTGCATATGGACAAATGAAAGTCTGCTTCTTCCAACATCTGACCCTGTGGTGCAGGCATCTCCGACACAGGAATGCTGTTTGGGATCTTGTCGCATCCGTACAGGTAGTTTACATCCGATTCCCTTGCAATCATTTGTATCATTATTTGTCGGTCTTGGCAAGCCTTGACAACCTCTTCCCGTGCATCCCTGTGCGTTGAACACCTCAGCCGTGATGGTCCTTGGGTTTACTTTCGGACTGCCAGTCCTACTGTGCTGTGGATGTATTACCGTGTAGGGAACCGATGGGCGTCTTGGAGCATAAATTGAATATCTGCTCTGGTGATCAGGTGATCTGGACGGAGACCTTTGGCAGTGCGCTCCTGTACAAATTTCAGGTGCACTTTCAGTGTCTCCTCCACACATCATCAGACAGATGAGAAATAAAAGCCAACAAGTTTCCATCGCAGCTTGTGCACAGTGCAATAGAAAAAATGCTAAAGACACATAAACATGGGTCTCTTGTAATCCAAAGAATGAATCAGAGCGGAGCCAAACACATTGTCCACATGGTCAGTTCCGACAACTGTGAAAGCAAAAATGTGAATAAAACAAACATTTTAAACTGTTAAAGCGGTTATATTGTCTGTCTGGAAGGGAACATGTGCTCTGAAACCTGTGGTGGAAGTTCTGAGGAAATCAGGTCTATATGTGGCATTCCACACGCTTAATTGGCAACAGGTTTCCCCAAAACCTCAGTTAACCCATAGAGTTCCCAGATATGATACTTTTTCATGTCAGCTTTAACTGCCAATTTATAAAGAGAAAGTAAATGTAGAGAATATAGCTTTATCGTGGCATTTGATGGACACAAAAATGGGCATCATAATTCAAAGTGGAATTTTAATCATTACCTGTCTCATCAAATATTATTATTTATTATTGTCGTTGTTTTGGTTTTGCATTACAGCCATAGTTCACCCCAAAATGAAAATTCTGTCATCATTACTCACCTTCAAGTTCTTCCAGTTTCTTTCTTCTGTTGAACACAAAATAAGATATTTTGAAGAATGTTGGTAACCAAAGAGTTGCCGGTCCCCATTGACTTCCATATGGCGAACAGCAACTGGTTTTTTTCACTGAAATGTATCCTCCCAATTCTATGTTTCTTTGTACATAAAGAATATGTTAATTATATATACTTAACAGTTTTCTTAAAATACATCAATGGGAATATGTCATCATTTGAGCTCTTTAGTACAGGGTTAATTCTATGGTTAAGCATCTGTAATTACAAACCAACATATTTAATTACAACAGACATGTGTTTGTTTTCATCTGCCAGCCATAACCTGCTGTGGGATCATTTAAAGCTTCTGGTGTTACTTCTGTCAACCACCAGAAGCAGCTCCCATGTGTATACGTCTAGTCATGCACACCTCTTAAATGCAACTGATGTGTAATTGTGTATGAATTAATTACATCTTTGTGTCCTTATTATGTCCTTTCATGTAACAGCTACTGTTTGATTTGCCAGATGCACTACATATAGACCAACACAAGCACACTAAATACTGAATATGATGACATAACTTTTTGATATAATAATATTTGTATTAATTTGCATTTTTATTTTTACATTTTTAAAGCTAAAGGCCTCTGTTTGGTCATTTAGATTATTGTGTTTGAGTGTTTCATATTTCTTTTCATAATTTCTCTGTAATAGTGCATGCATTTTATTCCCAGAGCATGTGGCTAACAGAGGCTCCAAAACACCTCAACCCAGGATCTCGAAGATTAGAGCAAACAGATGTTGCTGCTGAGCTCTTGGCAACACAGGAGAAACCAGACCTGGCTGTTTACATCCACTGTTTTCACTTTCATATGGTAACAATAGATGATGTCCTCTCTCTTTAAAGTACTCATTAAAGCCTAATGGATGTCTGTTTTTCCCTTGCATTCTTTTTTATACTGCTTGTGTTCTTTGTATGACTGCATGGTAAAAATTAAAACGGTATTATATTTTACAGACTTATTTTTGGGGAAATGATTTAATTGAGCAGTCCAGTGCATTTTAGTTTCAGTTTATTGTACTAAAGAATGTTTCACATTTCTTACCTGATTCTAATTCTGTTGCCTGCATCACCTATGATAAAATACTAAATTAAACCGAGCCATAGTGTTATTCCTGTAGTATGCAAAGTAATTTACCAATTGTGCAAAGTATTCTGTTCCCTAATTGATTCACTCACTGTACTAAATGGCATGATATGAAATGATCTTACTTTGATATTTTGTATTTTTTAATGTCTCAAATTAATTATTTTAACCAAACCTTAGGCTGCTATATGTTAGAAAATGTTTATTCTATAAATGCAGTTAGCAGGCTCTTTGTTGCACTCTGAAAGAACACTGATGATGATTGTCCTAATACAATGTCCTAATGATTCATCTAAATAAATACCACATTATAAAGCTTCCTTTTCACATATATCAAAGTGAGATCCCTTCCAGCTAAAAAAAACTAAACCGTTTTCATCAGAAATTCAGCCATTCCTTAAAGGGATAGTTCACCCAAAAATGAAAATGTGATGTTTATCTGCTTACCCCCAGGGCAATCAAGATGTAGGTGACTTTGTTTCTTCAGTATATAGAACACATTTGATGATTTTTAACTCAAACCGTTGCAGTCTGTCAGTCATATAATGGAAGTGGATGGGAATCACGGCTTTGAGAGTCAAAAAAACATACACAAACAAAACCAATGTTGTCGTGACGATACATTGATGTGTAAAGCAACACAAAACAATCGTCCTTTGCCAAACATTATTTATTATTTCGTTTTTACTCTGATTCCGGTACCGAATCAGAGGTAGTTTGACACCATTGACACTCTATCTACAATCTCATTTAGGAGTGTCAATGGTCCACTTGAGTGATAGGTGGCGGTAATAATTAATAATAATAATAATAAATTTTATTTATAGGCGCCTTTCATGGCACTCACGCACTTTACATAGAAGGGGGGAATCTCCTCAACCACCACCAGTGTGCAGCATCCACCTGGATGATGTGACGGCAGCCATATTGCGCCAGACCACACACCAGCTTATTGGTGGAGATGAGACAGAGTGATGAAGCCAATCAGCAGTTATGGGGATGGTTAGGAGGCCATGATTGTCAGAGGCCAATGGGCAAATTTGGCCAGGATGCCAGGGTTATACCCTTACTCTTTTCAAAATACATCCTGGGATTTTTAATGACCACAAAGAGTCAAGGACCTCGGTTTAACGTCTCATCCGAAAAACGGTGCTTTTTGACAGTATAGTGTCCCCGTCACTAAACTGGGGGGCCCCCCCGTTAGGACCCACACAGACCTCAGGGTGAGCACCCCCTGCTGGCCTCACTAACACCTCTTCCAGCAGCAACCTAGTTTTCCCAGGAGGTCTCCCATCCAGGTACTGACCAGGCTCAACCCTGCTTAGCTTCAGTGGGCAACCAGTCTTGGGCTGCAGGGTGACATGGCTGGTAATTTCTCCCCTTATAAGTCTTCGATCTAACCATACAGCAAGAAGACGAAGAAGAAAGAACGCGTCACGCGCCTGCTTTTGACATGCACTCCGGACAGTTTGAACAGTTCGGACATTGCAGTAAATCAGAGGTAAAAAAACGTATAAATACTGTTCAGTTTCTTGCACAGACCGATCGTTTTGTGTCTTAGGACATCATTGTGTCGTCACGAGCCACAGGGTTTAATTTGGTTTTGTTTGTGTATGTTTTTTTGACTCTCAAAGCCGTGATTCCCATCCACTTCCATTATATGACTGACAGACTGCAACGGTTTGAGTTAAAAATCTTCGTTTGTGTTCTACTGAAGAAACAAAGTCACCTACATCTTGGATGCCCTGGGGGTAAGCAGATAAACATCACATTTTCATTTTTGGGTGAACCATCCCTTTAAGCTTGTGCATTAAGTTTTGCTCATAAAACTGGAACTTAGGAACACAAGCTATGAACTCAATTAAGTCTCTTTCTGAATCACGTATAAGGAAGCTGCCTGTACAGTCCAGTGCATGTTTTTGTTTATACAGTATTTATATATGCACATATATGACACTAGAAGTGGAACTTATATTGAACTTATTAGACCTAAAAATGTACAAAACTAAAACTGACAAAGTATTTCTGTTTAATAGGGAGGGAAAACTCGCTACTGGTACCCTTGGTTGGGAGTCAGTGTGAGGATAGAAATGTTCCTTTTCAGACACACATCACCCTCTGCTGTCCATTTAGATGAACAGATTCTCTCACTGATGTGGTGGAAATTTTGGATGGAGAATGAATTGTTTTCTTTAAGAAATTGGTGTAGTGGAAATTCAGATTAGACTGTGTTTGTATTGACAATTTCCATGAGAGTGACTACCGACTAAATCCTGCCGGGGATAGGTGATTCAAAATGTTATTTTTTGTGTGTGTTTGCATTGAATTAAAAATGTAAAGTAAAATCAAATTGATTCTTTTGCCATCCAGGCACCTAAACAAATCTAGCACAAGATGTTGCACAGGAGAGTGCTTTATTATAAAAAGAGACTGTACATAAAAAGAAAAACATTATATATACAAACCGATAATAGAGATTATATTATTTGCAGATAACCTGCAAAGGAACATTTAAATTACAGATCACTTGCACATCATATGACAAGGCCTTGCAATGCTTAACAATATTTAAGTGGTCATTGTTCAGACAGCTCTATGTGAGTTACATCCTCACAGATATTTCATTTGATTAAATAAATTAAAACACTGCTCGCCTTCAACAGCTGTTTGAGACACTTCTAAAAACCAGCAACCATGAATCACCATGATGTTTGTGCCATGCTAACAGTTATGAGCTCACGTTCATCAGTACTATACACTAAACTTGACCCCCCCCCCCATGAAATCTATGGATTATCATCTAAATTCAGCAAAACTTGTGAACTGGTCAAAACAGAAAGACAAATTCAGCTTTGCATGGTCTCCCTACATGAAATCTACAATGACAGAAACTGATTTCTGCTACATTATGAAACATTTGAATCTGTGGGCAATGCTAGAGACTGGTTCAGCTAGTGAGCCAGTGTCGCCCGCTCAGTGCAACATAATAAAGTTCACAATACTTCAGCAGTTTCAACAAATACCCCATCAAAGATCAGCTTTGCAGTTTAAACTCACAGCATATGGGTGAATCGCATGAAAACATGTCTAAGTCACAAAAGAAAAAACTGTTTTGCATAAAGGAAACGAAGCCTGTAGGACCATCAAGAAGTTTTGCATGTAATAGGCATTTTACTTTTTTTTTTTTTTCAATTCCATTATTGATTATCAGTAATGTAACCATTTTTGCATACTTATAAATTGATAGAAGACCCTATCCCATACTGCGTAACCAAACAATATTACAATAATATATTATATTGTAAATGTTTACAGCATGATGATGCAAGATTTGTGCATTGACTGGTGAAAGAAGTTGCCGGGGGGGTGGGGGAAATGTTGCACTTAACTGTCAGGAAAAATACTGCCGCAATGGCAAAAGAACGGCGATCATTGTTATATACCAATGTACTTTGTGGATTATCAATATGTTTTCCCTTTTGTCGGGTGAATACTATTCTCAAGGGTGGACATTGTTTGACAGGTTTATGAAGTTTAGTCTGATATGCAGGAGAATCTCTGCACATTACTCGGATGGGAGAGGAAGATTGGACACGAGCCTCGACGCAGTTTTCAAAGCACTATTGTATCACACACTGTGCTGATGCTTGTATCGGAATGACAATACCACGTGATTGATGACGTTTGAAGCTGGATCGATAACGTTATCGCAGGATCGGAAGTAAAAAAAATCGTAGCTTCGCATGATTCTTGTGTTTGACTTTACATTGACTTGGTTGTGTGTGTGTGTGTGTGTGTGTGTGTACACTTAATTGGGATTCAGTAGAATAGTTTAGAATAACCTCAACACCAGACAGAAACTGAATGTACGTCAACACCTCTATTGCATTTTATCATGTTCTAACTGGGGTCTCAGAGCCCCCGAAAAGCTCACCCAAAATATTTTTGCTACTACTCACGGCAATTATTAATTATAATCACACACTTGTATATTTTAAATTATTGATCAATATGTGAATCCACTGACCGGACTACGCATGACACGAGTTGGCACAGATTAAAAACTTTTTCAAACCATCCTCTGTTCCGCGATGTTTCGTTAGCTAGGCTGGAGAAACAGAGTCTGACCACCAGATGTCGCTAATGCGCACTGTGTTAAAAAGCTACGAGTAACGAACCGTTTTTCGGCACAATTTGATGAAAGCCTCAAACGGTTCAGAAAGCCTCGGTTTCCCATCACTACACATTACTGCATTGGTCTTTTCCCTCACCTTACAGCCATGAGGTAAAATGATAGAAAATATTAGCGAATCCTGAAGGCGAAACGAAGGTAAAGACATAATTGTCATTTTTATATTGTTGCCTAATTATTTTCCAGGCATAATAATATTCCAGAAATGACATTCAAATATTTCTTCCTCATGTAAAGGAAGAGCTTGACCGTTTAGGGGCCGTTTACACGACGTTTTCAGCCAAAAAACGTTTTATGCATTTTGACTGCTTGTTTACACGACAACGGCGTTTTGGGGACCGAAAACGCATATTTTTGAAAATGGGTTTCAAAGTGCAAGTTTTTGAAAACGCCACCGTTATCGTTTCCGTGTAAACACCATAGACTGTATAAAGTGGGCGGAGCCGGCTGTCGTCATCTTGGCACTCCCGGATAATCGAAAATGGGCAAAGAGGCGGGAGCTTGTTGCTGAAACCACGCCCACCGAGCTCGACGGTGGTGACAGCAGCGGCAATCTCCCTTTCACTCACGTGGCCACGCCCTTAATTATGCAGAACTTTAAGGATTAATATAATTTAAACGGATGAGTTATAAAAAAAAAAATTACCCCCTCACAGTTGTCATAAAGGGCAAAATTAGCTATATAGACCAAAATCATTTTTTGAACCAGGCTGTAAACATTTTTTTTTCTGCTGTAAAGTTGGGCAATTTAACGGGGAGTCTATGGGACTGACTCCCTTTTGCAGCCAGCCTCTAGCGGCCAGTTGACGAATTACAGTTTAAGTCACTTCCTTGTTGGCTTCACGAGAGAGAGCGGGAGGTTGCCGCTTGCCGCACCCAAAACGGGAATCTTTGAAAACGGGGACGTCGTGCGTAGTGCGTGTTAGGTATGTAGACATGCGCAGTCCGTGTCAATTTTAAAGGCAAGCGCGAACAAACATACACAACAATGGCGGGTATGTGTGCTGCTCAAGGTTCGCTAAGTTCTTCACGCAAGTGTGGATACCTCCAATAGCAACAGGGAGATGCATCATATACAACATATAATCGTTACTTCGCTACAGGTACTGTTTACTAACAAGGTGACAGCGCCAACTACTGGCCTGGCATACGTAATACAGCGCTTTTGGCCGTTTTCGCGTAAGTGTAAATGCGAATCGTTTTGATGTATAAGTGAATTTTTTTTTTTAAACGCAAAGGGAAAACGTTTCCATTTTGACTACATCGTTGTCGTGTAAACGTAGCCTTTAGTTAAAAACAAAAAAAAACGTTTTTTGGAAAAAAAATAAAAATAACTAGCCTTAGCTGGCACTTGGCAAATACGGGTCTCTATACAGTGACAAAACACGCACAAAAACAAACACTAGCAACAGCCTACAGGCAACGTCTCACTGTAATATATGTACAAAATGTATGAGGCAACCTAACCAGAAAGTAGTGCGACTTGTTTCTTCTCATATTCTTTGTAGAGGCAATACGAGCCCTGTCTCCTCAAACCTTGAGCACTGCAGATGCTTGGATACATTGGCGATTGGACAAAAACAAACATTCAGTCATATCCTAATGCACTTTGCGATGGTTTGTAACTGATTGGCTGCATTGTCTGATGTCTCTGGGATTTAACATTAGTCAGCGTAGTGCATGATGGATTCAACGTAGTTGCCAGGAAACAGTCCGGTCACACCATTACACAAGCCCTCGAACCAGCCATCATCATTTTTCTTGATGATGTAGATGATGGCGCCCTCCATGAAGGACAGCTCATCATCTTTGTCCTTTGTGTAGTCATAGATGGCCACCACTGAAACAAAGGAGACAGGGTTAGTATGACATGGGTTAGAAAGTCTATTTATTTATCTACCTGTCTGTCCATTTCTATATCTATACATCAGTATATCCATCTGCATCTTATTTACCGTCACAAATTTAAAAGCCATTCTCAATTCAAAACAATAAAAACTGAATTAAAAAGAACTTTGAAGAAGGAGAAAATGGCAACTCAGAGGCAGAAGGCACTCTCTTACCCTTCTCCAAGTAGGATTTTGGGGCCCAGTGCGGTTCTCCATCCGCATAGGGGTCATTGTAGTGCACCAGAGCTGCGTCTTCTTCATCATAATCCACAGGTGGAGGTGGAGGGGGCGGAGCTGCTTCCTCAAACATGAGCGTGTCCTCAGGTAGAGGAGGAGGGGGTGGAGACGGGCTGTCTGTTACTGGAGGACAAAGAAGGGGGGGAAACCCTCACTATGACATGATTCAGAATCCTAAATTTATAAACACCTCTCTTATCTACTTTTAATGCAATCAAATTATTACCAGGTACAACGAAATGTTTTATTATTTTTTTAAACAATACTATTTCACATGCGTATACTATAATTCCTCAATGGTTATTACAATCTTTCTAAGAAATAATAACAATAGATGCCAATAACACTAAACATCTTGTCAAATGTTTGTTTTTAATTACTTATTCCTCATTATGATATCAGGAGTGTTGGACTTTATGCCCCACAATAATATTAAATTAATAAATTTAAAAAAATGTTTATCAAAGTCGACATTTATTCAAGTCATTATATAAATTAAAATCAATTGATTGTCATTGACCCTAAATATGAGGAATAGCAACAGTGCTGTTAACCTTAGAAAACACCTCCAATAAAATGCTACATTATTATATTTTATTACAGTTTAAATTCTATCTATTAAAAATATCTACATCTTAAAAAAAAATACAAGTATTAAATAAATGCTAAATTTCAGGTTCAGAGAATAATTCAGACAGTGCAGGCTACAGGTAGGTGAGCGGAGCCCATATGTGAAGGACTAAGCACTATGCTTCTGTGTGCATTACTCACTGTTCTCCTGAACTCTGGCCACAAAGCCAGTGAGAGGAATCTGGGGCGTCAGCTGCACCATGGGAGGAGGTTGGTGGAGCGACAGACACTGCGAGTCACACGGAAGCGCAGACACACACACCCACCACACACACCACACACAACCCACACACACACACGCCACACACAAACACAACACCCACAACACACACAACCACACCACAACACAGCACAACAAGAGCCCGACCGACAAGATGATAATCCGCCCAAAAAAACAAGCAAAAGCAAACAAGCCCAAAGAGTAAAACACAGATAAACAGACAGAAGGTAAAAGCCATTATGAGTTATTGTGACATGAAGAGATGAACAGCAGAAAAGCAGGCAGATCATCGGTTACTAGGTCTGCTAGTTGCTAGTAACCTCATTTATTACCAAGAAGTGATTGGTGCAGCTAGTGGCTAAGAAATTACACACTTGAGCTTGATATTTGTTAGCTAATGCAATGGCATTCAGGCATTTTAAAGTGCAAATGAAAGGTACAGTTCACCCAAAAACGAAAATTGCTGTTTTAATTCAACTTAACTCAAGCTCAAGATTAAGTTGATTTTTTTCAGTAGAAACAGTAAAGAAGATTTCGGCTAAAACCGTTGACCCGTTTGGATCACATAATGCAAGTCAAGGCTTTATACTCGAGAGGTCGGAAAAAAAAAGCATATAAGGCAACACAAATTGAATACCCGTGGCTCCTGGCGATATATTGAGGTCTTATGAAGAGAAATGATCAGTCAGTGCAAGAAACTGAACATTATTTACAACATTATTACCTGTAATCCAGAGCCTTGGGTAAAAAGGAAAGCGATTTTTTCAGTGAATGTCTTCGGACAGTTCGTTCAATGAAGGGTTTAAATAACTGATTCACCCACTCGTTTACGTAAACACGCAAGGACGTAACATATCTGCAAAGAGGAACCGAGGTAGCCTTCGCGTGCCCGAGACGTGAGAGACCGCAGACCCGCCCTTCTCTCCTCCGCACTCCAGCATCTCCCCGCCTCCCCTTATAATATTAAAGAACCCAATAATGAAGTGAAACGCTGATGTTTTACATGTTTAAAGCATATTAAGTTAATAACTATCTTACTAACAATTTACAAACCACGAGAAACCAAAAAAACCGTCATTGCGCCATTACAGAATCACTCTGGCTGGTTTGCTGAGCTTCTGTTTACATAAATGTTCAGTTTCTTACACAGACCGAGTGTTTCAATGCATCAACTCAATATATTATCAGGAGCATTCTATGAGTTAATTTTGTTACGATAGCTGTTTTTGACTCTCAATGTGACGGTAGCTGCTGACTTGCATTTTAAGAATTACCAAGAACCTCGGTTTCAGCTAAAAATCTACTGTTCTACTGAAGACAAAAAGTCACCTACATCTTGAATGACTTGAGAGCGAGTAAATTGTTTTTGGATAAACTATACCTATAATTGTCCAAATACTTTTTAGGGTCACTAAACATCTCCCTAAGGTGGATCTGAACTCACTTGTGTTCTGGGGGTATGTGGGACCCCCGTTCAGATGGGGTTGAGGCACAGAGAACTGGGAGGAGCTGGCAGGGGCGCGCCGGTAGGTGCCGGTGGCTGACACCATCGAGGCGGAGGAAGAAGTGGTGGAGGAATTGTGTCTGGAGATCTGCCGGGAGATTGTTCCAAACTGAGACATCGGGATCGGACCCAAACCTGGACCTGGAGGAACCCCTGTAGAGAGGACAGAAGAAAAGGACAGTCACAGAAAATATATATATATTTTTTTTTTATATTGATTTCACTTAATGCTATCATTGATATGGACAACGGTCATTGCCCAGCCCTTATGGCAACTGTGAAAAATGTGAGTGGTCACCTGGTGCCGTACTGGGAGGGGAGGGTGTCGGCACAGCCAGAGGGATTCCCATACTATTACTGCTGTTCTCTCGACCGCCACTGCCCCATACTGCCACGAGCCACGAGAGACCTCAGGTTACAAAGAGCTATTCAAGCATTACAAGCATGAGTGCCATAAAAGTGGGAATCCTTGAAATGTCATTATGAATTAGTCCAAAACCTTTTACAATTGAATCTGGCGATAAATTGATAAAATAAAGGTAAGAAACCGTTACTGTTATTTAACGATTGACCTTCAGATTCTCAGTGAGTATAACGCCGCTGGGAAGCAAATGACAGCGGTGAATCAAATTTATGAGCAAAAGAGAAGAGAAAAGAGACCTCCAGATTTAATAGTATTTAAACGGTGCCCATCGAATTCAAAATGACATGAAAAGTATAGTGAATGCCATTAACTCATGACAACGACGAGGAAAAGGAAAAAAAGATGGAGAGTGATAGATTTAGGGATGTTCAAAAGCTGACAACGAAATCATTTTTAGAGGTAGAACCTATGGATGAGCTAATTTCCGTTCTTATTTCGCACAATCACGGCGACTTTATCCACAAAAAAGCAAGCAATATATAATATATTAAAAATACTACCATGAAACCAGATTCATGTTCAAGTGGATGTTTCTGATGTTTTTTTTTTTTTACATTTAGGCTGGTAAAAGACGAAATAAAATTAGAATCACATTTATGACTCCAATAGATACATTACATTAAAAGGTTGGGTATTTGGTACGATTTTTAAGTTTTTGAAAAAAGTTTTGCTCACCAAGGCTGACATTTATTTGATCAGAAAACAGTAACTATTGTTAAAATATTACCATATAAATATCTTTTTATTGATATGTGCATTTTAAAGTAGTTTATCCCTGTGATGCAAAGCTGAATTTATTAGCAGCTGTTACTTCAGTCCTCAATGTCACATGATCCTTGAGAAATTAATCTAAGAATCATTTCTTCTTATTATCAATCTTGAAAACAGTTATGCTGCTTAATATATTTGTGGAAACCATGATACTTTTTTTCAGGATTCTGTGATGAATAGAAGGTTCAAAAGAACATCACTGACATAGAAAGTTTGTAATTTAAAAAGTTCTTATAAAAAACTCTGACTGTTCAATTCGTTAGTCAATTTTAATGATCCTTGCTGAATAAAAGGATTAATTCCTTTCAAAAAATAAAAAATCTACCGACATTTGAATCGTGTATATTCCAGTATGCCTCAAACCATCAGAAGGCCTGCGTTGTCTTGTGAATGCATGCGCGAGCTGTACCTGTGCGTTTTTTTTTTTTTTTTCCCCGGGGTATCTGATGAGCGAGCAGTGCGCTTGGGCGTTCTGGCGCCCAGGTGCTGGACTGGTCATGGAGTCATTAGGCACCACAGGAGGTTTGACTGGCTCGAGCGTCTTATACGGTGTGTTTCGTCTGAAAAACAAAAACACACATACAAAAAATGATGATGTTCAGATGCCTAAAAACACAAGAACTGTAACAGCATAAATAACAAAAATCACATGAGACAGGATATTTTATAACATTCTAATAATGGAGGTGTGCAAAACAGCATGGACACATGGAAAGTGAAATACAGTGACTTACCCCAGGGTACCTCTCCCTGCCATGGGTGGGCTTGGGGGCTTCTGTGTGGGTGGGTTAGTCCTGGATAATGTTCCTCCACCTCCCCGAGCTGGCTGGTTATTCCCTTGCTGAAAGACATTCGACAGGGAAAACAACATTAAGACAACTTTCACAGTCATGATAATATCTGATAATTCTAAATGCTAATTGGTTGCAAACATACAGCATGATGTAAATTACAAAGAGATGATTATACTGAACAAAACAGAAACATTTTTATGATGTGTTGTGTGCAGGCTGAATTTTACTGAGCCATTACACTTTTATAATGGTACCAGTTTTTCCTCAAATAAATGGAAGATATTTATCATCTACAGTCTACTCGTATTAAATTATGAAAATGCACTATAATGTGCATTCCACAACATTGTACAAAATGTTTGATGCTTGGAAATAAAGAACCAAGGCAGAGATGGTAGTGATACAGGAGCCACAAAGCAAAGTGGGTTGTGTAAGGCTGTACTTACCTTTGCTTTAAGCCACTAAGTGAAAGCATTAAAGAAGAGAGAAGATAAATCATGTTATTGAATCACTTGAACTTAATGAAAAAGTGAGAGAGGAGAAGCGAAACAAAAGACCTTTGAATAAAGAACAAACACTGATCTAATTTGACTGATAGGAATCAAGACAGAAAGAGCAGAAAGTCAAAGCTGCTTACACAAAACTACTGAATGATAATCACATAAATATCAGTCATAATTAGTAATTACCATCTAATCAGGCTCATTTAATACAGAAAGCAGAATACTGAATCGAATCAAATGTCTTTTCTAGCTTACAGTGTATTTCTAATAAATAATTATCCCTAACGTTCAATATTATAATGCATATATACAGTGGGTACGGAAAGTATTCAGACCCGCTTAAATTTTTCACTCTTTGTTATATTGCAGCCAATTGCTAAAATCATTTAAGTTAATTTTTTTTCCTCATTAATGTACACACAGCACCCCATATTGACAGAAAAACACAGAATTGTTGACATTTTTGCAGATTTATTAAAAAAGAAAAACTGAAATATCACATGGTCCTAAGTATTCAGACCCTTTGCTGTGACACTCATATATTTAACTCAGGTGCTGTCCATTTCTTCTGATCATCCTTGAGATGGTTCTACACCTTCATTTGAGTCCAGTTGTGTTTGATTATACTGATTGGACTTGATTAGTAAAGCCACACACCTGTCTAAATAAGACCTTACAGCTCACCTTTTCAGTCGATCAATATCAATCTTTCTTTCCCCTGAATTCCCTGACGAGCTGAGTCAAAACGCTTGGAAGAGGAAATGTTGTGTGAGAAGATGCCAAGGCAGAGATATACATAGCCACAGGATTAACGATCATAACTTTCTGCTGCACTTAGGTGACGTCAGCAAGACACGCGTGGGCCTCCATAACCTTAAATGTAAGACATTGTTATGACCAGCCCCTTCCTTCTGCTGGCTTCCGGCCAAGAGAGCTATCGGGGGAGAAGAGCCTTGGTGAGAGAGGTTTAGAAGAACCCAAAGATCACTGTGGCTTAGCTCCAGAGATGCAGTCGGGAGATGTGAGAAAGTTGTAGAACGTCAACCATCACTGCAGCCCTCCACCAGGCGGGGCTTTATGGCAGATTGGCCCGACGGAAGCCTCTCCTCAGTGCAAACACATGAAAGCCCGCAGGAGGTTGCTAAAGACACCTGAAGACTCCACGTTGTGAGGACCAGAAGAACTTTTGGCTAACAGCTCTAAGCGGTTATGTGTGGAGAAAACCAGGCACTGCTGTTCACCTGTCCAATACAGTCCCAACAGTTAATCATGGTGGTGGCAGCATCATGCTGTGTTGGTGTTTTTCAGCTGCAGGGACAGGAGGATTGGTTGCAATCGAGGGAAAGATGAATGGGGCCAAGTACAGGGATATACTGGACGAAAACCTTCTCCAGAGTGCTCAGGACCTAAGACTGGGCCGAAGGTTTACCTTCCAAAAAGACAATAACCCTAAGCACACAGCTAAAATAACAAAGGAGTGGCTTCACAACAACTCTGTGACTGTTCTGGAAGGCCCGCCCAGAGCCCCTGACTTAAACCCAATTGAGCATCGCTGGAGAGACCTAAAAATGACTGTCCACCAAAGTTTACCATCCAACCTGACAGAACTAAAGAGGATCTGCAAGGAGGAATGGCAGAGGATCCCCAAACCAGGTGTGAAAAACTTGTTGCATCTTCCCAAAAAGACTCATGGCTGTATTAAAATCAAAAGGGTGCTTCTACTAAATACTGAGCAAAGGGTCTGAATAATTAGGACCATGTGATATTTCAGTTTTTTAATAAATCTGCAAAAATGTCACAATTCTGTGTTTTTCTGTCCATATGGGGTGCTGTGTGTACATTAATAACTTAAATGATTTTAGCAAATGATTTTAGCAAATGGCTGCAATATAACAAAGAGTGAAAATTTAAGGGGGTCTGAATACTTCCCGCACCCACTGTATATGATACTATATACTATATCTATATATATTTAGTTTGTTCTTTAAACATACATAACACACACATACAATATTATATACTGTATATATATATTATATATATATAATATATAAATATATAGTATATATATTATATAGATATTATAGATAATATATTTATGTTTTTTTTCTTTCTTTTTTACATGTGAAAAAAAAACATAGTATGGTCATGTCATTGCTGTGGTAACATAACTCGGTTATGGCTATGTACATTTTTGCTGGTACTGTTATCGAATTTTGAAATTTTGTTATAATAACAATCCAACATCCACCAATTCTGATAATGGCAACATAAAGTTGTGACTGATGGTGGAGGAGAGAGGTGTGTCCTCTGGGCATGTCAATCACAGGTGACTGACACAGAGAGAGCAACATTTGATGAGTTAAGTGTCCTAATTACAGAGCCAGTATGAGGGCAGCCTGCGTGCCTTTACTCCGCCGAGGGGGAAAAGGTCAGCGCACATCAGCATGAAACTAATGAAGCAGTTAAAACAGGTCTTGGGGTGAGCTGCTGGCACATGGCCTCAAGATCTGCCTCAATTATATATATATATAAGGAATGAAAAGACTGAACAGCCAGTGAATAACGTTGACACTGTGCAACAACACACCATCCACACTAATCATGTCTTCATCCCATAAAATATAAATAAATAAAAGACACATAAAGGTCAAAGTAAAATACAAAGACATCTTTCTTAATTACATCTCAGTTGAGATAGCGACAATCTAATGTGATAACATCGGCAAGAGGGTCCAGACTCCGAGCAAAACTGATGTATTATAACAGTCGAGTGAACACGACGGACATGAAATGAATACATGAATATCGTGAGGGAAACCGAGCGGTCACACAAACAAAGAAACGACAAAACACACACACAAGGCGCCACGCACACACACACACACCCACACACAACACACACACACACAGAACACTTCTTCTTCTTTTCCCGACACAAGACACAGACACGCAACGCCGCACGCGCGCGCACACACAGGTTTGTTTTTGTGAAAAGTGGGGACATCCCATAGGCGTAATGGTTTTTATACTGTACAGACCGTATATTCTATTGCCCTATACCAACTCTACCCTTAAACCTACCCCTCACAGGAGACTTTTTGCTATTTCAGATTTTCAATACACTCTATTTTGTGTGATTTATAAGCGTTTTGAAAACGGGGTAATGTCCTGAAAAGTCACCTTCCCCTTGTAATACCTATGTCATACCCATACCCAAATTTGTGTCCTCATAAGTCACAAAAACGCACACACACACACCCCCACACCACCAGACACAGAGACACATAACATCTGTATAGACCAGAGGATCACTTTCTTATCAGTTTGTGATTTTCCTTTTGAATACGTTATACTTAAAGCAGGCAGATTGGTTTGGCATAATTTTCTTCATTGAATCAGAAAAGTCATTACAAACTTATCAGTCACAATCCAAACTGTTGAATTACATTAAAAGGATCTAGTGCACCCCAAAAATGAAACTTCTTCATCATAATTATGTGTATCCCAAACCTGAATGAGTTTCTTTTTAAACAAAAAATAAATATTTTGAAGATTGTCGGTAACCAAACAACTGACGGTCGCCATTAACTTCAAGGATGCAAAAAAAACATACAAATGGAAGTACAATGGTACCGTACCTATTTGGGACCAACATCTTCAAACTGTGCTTCTTCTGTGTTCAGCAGAAAAAAAACTCATACAGGTTTGGAACAACTTGAGGCCGAGTAAATGATGACAGAATTTTCATTTTTGAGTTTGAAAACATTAACATAGTAGAAATGACAGGTTCTCTTATATTTTATTGTATATTAACTAGTCACATTTTATTATAACACTGGATTCTTACTTACCCTTTTTCTGTGTGCTTTAATTCTTTTTAGCAAAAATGACTATATGTATAGTATCTATTCACTTGAGGTCTTGTTTTTTTTCTTGACTTATTAAAAATATATATTTTGTGTCTCTAAACTAAAAAGTCAGTAAAACTTCTAGATGTAATGTAAGTAAAGCAAGTATGATTAATAGTAAGAATGATGCTTGTTCAGTAAACATCAAACACGTGACATTAAAATGTCAAACTTACTTTAACACCGTGACCCACATCATCCAGCAGGGTGTAATCTATGGGTTTCCTGATGTAGCGCACGGGCCGCTCCATGTTTCCGGGGGCGATGATTTTGTGGGTTCGAGATGTGTTTTTGTTGGTGGTGAGGATCCCGATCTCTCGTCTGGCAACTTTTTCTTTATGAATGTCCACAGTCTAAGTGAAGGAACGGGATGAAAATGGGTGAAATTTTAGAATGGTAAATATATTATATTCCAGTATATATTCATGGGTTTCAGTCACGTGACTTTTTTTTGTTGTGGCCGCCATCTTTAGGACCTTTGCGTAGCCTCTCTTGGGGATCGGAAACGCACCAAAATAGCAGACCTCACCACCGATGAAAAACAACCAACAATTTAAACACAGATACTTTAGGATTAGATCCTTAATTTGCTGTCAAGTGAACTTCTTAAATTGTAATATTAATACCATGACATAAATATATAAACATCACATTATTATGAATGCAATTTTAAAATCCATTAAAGAAATCTCTTGATTAAGCTGGCATGAGGAACCAGTATTTCAACTATGCACGTAAGAAAAACAAAAAAGCAGGATACCATAAGTAGTAGTAAAAAATTTAACACAATTTGAAAATTACCCATGCATTTGGTTATACTTGGATTGTAAAATTTAAGAAAGACTTAAAAACACCCTTTTTTTTTTTTTTTTTCTCTAAAAATTGTTTTTGAACAACATGTGGGTAAATGTTTTTGGAATTAAATGGCAATGTAATTTATATAATTACCTAACTATTCCTATGGATCATTTTTGAGTGAATCAGTGACTACTGTTCCTTGGTTGTTGCTCATTTTCCAAATCTTTTATCTGGAATTATGGTCGTTGTGTAACATGTTTTTCCACATCTTAATCTGGTGAGTTCTTTGCTTGGGAGCTTTCATTTCTGCACATGTAAAGAGCAAATAATATACAAGTATCCATTACTAAAGGTCTAACTTAATGCACCAAGCTGAATTAAATAAAATATATATTGTAGTAATTCACATGTTGTTTGACAGACTATTAACAACACTAATTGCAATGCAGCATGATTAATATTTAAAGAGTGTATCATCCTAATTAAAGGGATAGTTTGTCTCTTCAGTTATGATTCCCCCCCAGTTGTTGCAAAAATTACACGGTATAATGGTCAATGCAGACATTTACTTGAACTTACTAACTCTTTGGCTCTAACTGCTCCTAGTTAGTTCAGTCAGAAAAGTAAAATAAAGATGATGCACTGTCTTCAGTTGGACCGTCATCATCCTCCTCTTCTTCTTCATCTGTTTGTTTGCGGATCGGAGTGTTGCTCTCAAGGTTTAGTGCAGTGGAAACACTCTAGACTCACTTAAAGGTGGGGTATGTATTTTTTCAAAAACGCTTTAAACTGAGTCGGGCTGAGTACCAAAACAAACTGTAGCCAATCAGCAGTAAGGGGCGTGTCTACTCATGATGTGGAGGAGAGAGAGTTCAGTGCACAGGACAGACATTAGCCGAGCCGAGCGACAGAACGATAGAGATGGAGGATAAAAAGGCAAAAGAGGAAAACGTCTGCGGAACAAAAGAAGGCTTAAGGCAAGAAGTAGAACCCGTGTAAATATCGGAACAGCTTTCTAGCGCTGGAGAGAACTCAAGGAGTGGAAGGCCTGCGATCGGACGCCGAGGTTGCTTTGTTACTTCTTGATAGGTGAGTAACTGTGTCTACCCGACGCGCCACAACAGCTATGTCTATATACACTGGACGCGACAAAGCGACCGTTGAAAGTCATTTGAAATTTGTGTCAATACGTCATGAATAGAACGCAGCAGCAGTTTTCTGTCGGGGATTTGTCGTGTCGCGCCGCGCCGCATCCAGTGTAGAACATAGACATGTATATATATCTGTGGTGTAGACAGCATCACTGATTATAATGAGTTCTATAGTATTTTGTTGCGCAGCGCCGCTCGTGTCCGGTGTAAACACTGTGTAACATTGGTTTTGCTTTGTTGCACAGAACTAATCGTTGCCTGGGTTGCGTACGTATGTGTGTGGCGGAGCGTGTTTGTTTTGGTGATTTTAAATATCAACATTGGCTACCAGAAATCACTTACCCCACCTTTAGCTATACTTAGATCAAAAACATCTCGTTCATGTATTAGCTTTAGGTGGACAGCATACCGAAAGTATTCGGGCAAATCATTAAAGCCGTGTTCGCTGCAGTCTCACACAAGTTGTTAACTTTTTCAAGTTGCTTTATGAAGGAAAAGTAAAATACTAAAAATGTAAATGCACATTGATGCTTACCAGACATATTTAATCAAAATGACCCCATACATCTCTTGGTAAATAAGCCATTGTGATTTGCTGTTATCACAGCAGACAGACGGCATGTAGGTCCTACAAATGGCGGCCGCACCACTGTGTGACGTCACATGAAATCTATGAATAGTTGTAAATTGGGTATGAATACTAATGAAACATAACTTCATTAGTATTTGTAATATTTGCATTTGCATGTAAAGTGAGGCATTTTACATATAAAAGATACGATAATACCTTCATTAGAGCAAATCATTAGATCTAGTTTCCATTAAGGCTCTGCAAATCTACTCTAGCACATAATGGGGGAACGGGATCTCTTCTTACCCTCAATAAACACACTCCATCTCCCTCTTTGGATGAAAGAATTCACGCCGACATTGTGTTCAAATGGTGATGCATGTACAGAGAAGACTAAACATGTCTGAGATGCTCTTTATAAATCAGGGTCTAGTTATTATAGCGGTGTCAAGCATTATGATTATTTAATTTCCAACATATTCAATGCAGTTAATCACTATCTAGTCTAGACGTGTAAATCTAATTATTTATGCATATTACATAAATAAGTGATGGCAGTCAGGAACAGCAGAGCATGCAAGGTCAGCTGGAGATGTAAGATCATTTTTGCATTTGGTGCTCCTCTCCCACAGCAAGGGTCGAAATATTAGTTTTTTTTATTTATTTGTATAGTATGATTCACAATATGCATTGTTTCAAAACCGCTTTATTGAAAGTTGCATGGTTATGTCAGTAATTTTTGTGTTAATTTTAAGTTTTGTTGTAAGCAAGAGTAAATATTTCTCAGAAAGCATCAATGAAGATACAAATGTGACCCTGGACCACAACCAGTCTTAAAGGTCCCCTGAAATGCTTAGAAACACGCCGAGTTACTCTATGGGTTGACGTCATTTTAACTGAAACAGGCAAGACAGGGCGGGACATATCAAGGCCCAACCCTTTGTAAAAATAGCCAATGCGTGGGTTTATATCAGAGCTTGGGCTAGGCCGTTAAGTGCTTTGAGCTCGTAAGCCCCATTGAAGGGTATACCAGCCACAATCTCATGCATATTGCTATAAAATATAGCATTATGTGTAGAATTCAAAGAACACATTTGTGGTCTGCCGCGACCGCGAATGTTATTGCTCTGTGCTATAGTGTCTCTGGACGGAGCAGATGTGTGCGCGTGGGGCGGTGGGTGCGTGACACAGCACGAAACAGGATTCTTTTTCCGCAAGCGAAACGCAATTTACACTGTTTGGAATCGTTCCTGTCCCCTATATAGTTGACACTTACGGAATTCAACTGTACAGAGGAAAATAATATTGTGGGACAAGTGACCGATCCAGCCCCGCGGTTCAGCGTCATTTTATAGGGTAGGGGGCGGAGCGCTTCGGAATTATAGAGAGCATGGAGTGGACACAAGTTTGATGAGAAGCGAAGTCGATGTGACGTCAAAAAAAAATCATTCCTGTGACGTGTTGGCGGAGAGTGACGAACTGCAAGTTTGATAGTATATCTGTAAATGCAAAATTTTGTCACGCCGCTTTTGGAGCACACTGGCCTTCTAGAATACCTTAAGACCATATTGATACAACACCAAAAAACTTCAGGGGGACTTTAAGTTGCTGGGGATTATATTTTAGCAATAGCCAAAAAAAAAAAACATTGTATGGGTCAAAATTATCGATTTTCTTTTATGCCAAAAATATTAGGATATTAAGTAGAGATCATGTACCATGAAGATATTTTGTAAACTTCCTAACGTAAATATATCAAAACTTAAATTTTTATTAGTAATATTCATTGCTAAGAACTTCATTTGGACAACTTTAAAGGTGATTTTCTCTGTATTTTAATTTTTTTGCACCCTCAGATTCCAGATTTTCAAATAGTTGTATCTCAGCCCAATATTGTCCTAACAAATCATACATCAACGGAAAGCTTATTTATTCGGCTTTCAGATGATGTATAAATCTCAATTTCAAAACATGTACCCTTATGACTGGTTTTGTGGTCCAGGGTCACAAATGGTTGTCTTAAGTGAAAACTAGTTGCTTAGCAAAAAGTCTGTTTTGAGTTTAACATTTTCCAAATTTAATCAGAAGTCATTTAAGCGACAATGTTGAAAAATATAGGGCATGGCCTTAATTTCAATTAGTAGCAGCTCTGATTATAGGCAGAATTACAATAACAGATGGCTTTCCTTATTGTGGTTAAAAATTGGTTGTATCATTGTAAAGATTTTGAAAAATTACTAATATCGTGGAAAGGATTTTGTTCATATTGCCTACCTCTAAGAAATTTAAACAGGGATCTGTCAGAAGGTTTACACATAAAATTGACTAGTCACGAATATTTTCTGTTTATTTTATTTCCAACAACTGAATGAATGAACACACAAATGAATGCCAACTGAATTATATAATAGTTTTTAACTTTGCATATTTGTGGTAAGCAGTGTGCAAAATTGGAGAATCATGTTCAATCCTGTGTATTGGTAAAAAAAAACATTATAGGTCATATTTTTGTCTCTTTGTTTTAAGATTAAACATTGGTTAAAGTTCTGGATTTACAATAAAAAAATTCAGCTTAAACCCTGATGCTACATTTTTCACTGTGATAAAAGTATTTTTTTTTTTTCAAAGCATGCTGGGTAAGGAACACCTGGTTGTTTTTCGTTGGCGTTGTGGTACCCATGGCTGACCTGAGAGATATGGTTGATGGAGGACTCCATCCTGCGCAGCTGTGAAGCCTGAATATCCAACAGCTGCAGCACATTGTTGGCTAAGGCATTGATCTGATAGGCCACGCTCGCCAGGGACTGGGTAGTGTAGGCTTTGGTCTCCTCGAGGGCTTTCCTCTTGTCTTGTGCCTAAGCAGAGATTTAAAAAAAAAAAAGATCCCACAAGTTTTAAAGACATAGTTTGCACAAAAATAAAAATTCTGTCATTATGTACTCCCCCTCATGTCATTGCTTGTGAAATATAGTTTCAACCCAGTCATCCACAATAAATGATTTTCCAAGCTAAAAGCTGTTGTGCCTTTGTGAATGATGATGTAAAAGCATCTTGGAATTTCTAATGGACTCTAGAGTGCTATATAATACATCTGATATCCAGATCGCGTCACGTGGAAAAAGTCATTGGCTGCTCAATGAAAGGTCAGTGATCTTCAGAGCAACAATGGGAAGGATGGGGCAAATGTACGCACACTAGCACTGGTTCTTCCGATTTTGCCTTATTATTACGTGTACTACTGATAAAAAATTTGGTCCCGTAAAGATTTTCTATAAGAAATTAATACTTTTATTCAGCAAGGATGTATTGTGTGTGACAATAAAGACATATACAATTACAAAAGATTTCCATTTCAAATAAATGCTGTTCTTTTGAACTTTCTATTCATCGAATAATCATGAAAAAAATATACCATGGTGTCCACAAAAATATTAGTTTACAACTTTGCGTGCTAGCCAAACATTGATAATAATAAGTAATGTTTCTTGAGCGGCAAATCATCATATTAGAATGATTTCTGAAGGATCAGTGGACAATATTTAACCTTGTATCCGCCTAGTAATGATGATTAAAATTCAGCTTTGATCACAGGAATTAATATAAGGATAAGATCCTTTAAAAATATTTACAAACATCAAAATAGAAAAGTTATTTTTGCAATATTTTAAATTTTTTGTATACTATATATTTTTTTATCAAATAAATGCAACCTTAAGCATGAGAGACTTCTTTCAAAAACAAAAACAAAATCTTACTGACCCCAAACTTTTTGAACGGCTTATTGCTGTAAATTGCTTTAAATAAACACATCTACTAATTAAAAAAGTGATCAGGACCCCAGTAATATAATGATTTGAGTACATTTTATTGGGAGAAGAAAGTGGCTGCAGTGTGATATGAGACATGTGGTCAAATATACAATTTAGCAGTCATTATACAAAAACATTGATGCTGTGAATGACCAAGAAGAAGTATTTCATAGTAATAAAGCAAGAAATTCTGTAAACTATTCTGACAAATGATCTGATGAAACCAACAGGCAACAATAACAATAAAAAACTTTGGTTAAACAGTTTTCAGACAAGGGTGTGATGCGACTAAGACATAATTTCAGTGAGGATCCATATCCTATTGTTGTTCAAATTCAAAACTTTTAGCATTTCAAACAATTTCCTGTTTCATCAATAACTTACTATTTAGCTTAGCATGACAGACATGAATAAAACATTAAAGGGGTCTAGGATGCGATTTTTTTATTTTTTTTTTCCTTTCTCTTTGGAGTGTTACAAGCTCTTGGTGCATAAAGAAGATCTGTAAAGTTGCAAAGACTAAAGTCTCAAATCCAAAGAGATATTCTTTATAAAAGTTAAGAGTCAGCTACGCCTACCTAAAACGGCTCGTTCTAACACGTCCCCATATGTCTACATCACTATGTGGAAATATTTGCGTTATGCCGCCCAAATGTTCACGCAAAGAAAGGCGTAACTTTTATTCTCGCTGTAGTATTGTTGTTGCCGCCACCACCATGTCGCGAAGACGCTGTGTGCTTCGTTGTGAAAGCGAAACTACACTCTTAAAATAAGGTTCTTCACAGCTGCATAAGAAGACCTTTTGTCTAAATGGTTTTCATAATATAACCTTAACTCTGAGAACCTTTCTGTTTTCACAAAAGCAAAGTTCTTTGTAGGCGAAAGAATGTTCTTCAATATTACAAAAACGCACGAAAGAATGGTTCTTTAAAGAAACTTTGATTGGAAAGGTTCTTTGAGGAACCAAATAAATGGTTCTTCTATGGCATCGCTTGCAGAACCTTTTGAAGCACCTTTATTTTTAAGAGTGTACTGTTTGTTTGGTCTTCCAAAAGAGAACGAGATCCGCTTCGTCATGCCTAGAGCTGAACCGTGCTGGTCGCTGAGGAAATAAATCAACTTCGTGCTGTGGATTGCCGGATCGGTTTTCACCGTGGACGACGCGGAGTCCAGCCCGGGTCGTCATATGTGGTTGCCGCAATCCCTCCAGCCGCTCCTTCACTCAAGCCAGCCATGGCGACGCACTCTATCGCCCCAGCTGTGTGACGCTGTGTTTTTCGTTGTGAAATCGAAACTACTTTGTTTGGCCTTCAAATGAGGACACGACTAGAAATCAGTGGTTTTACAACACTGTTCCAGAACACTTCAACCAAATATTCAGATGTGTGCAGCGCATTTTATGGGGGACTGTTTCCTGATCCTGGAAGAGTAGACTACAAATCCGTACTGTTTTTTCTGACTCACAGACTGAAGTACGTTTGTATATTTAAAGGATTGCCACTGATGATTCAAATGTGAGTTTTGATCAGTTTAGAGTAGCACTTGTTGTTTGTCGTTTTTCTGATCACAAATGCAGACATGGTTTTTGTTTACGCAGCGCGATACGCAACGCCACATGTAAAAAGACAGTATAAGTTATTATAATCTGTAATTATGTCCCCACTGGCTGCAACAAATGCCTCGTTAATAATGGGTTTTTGGAATCGTCGCTCCGCCGACAAGGTCATCATCACAGTGTAGTATGGGGCTAACACTTTTTCGGTCACACATCTTGAAGGTATTCGGCCAATCATCACCCACTGGGCTAGCTGGCCATCACAGCACAAATTTGACCGGAAATGTTAACGCCCCTTACCATATTTCCCTGTGATGCCATGTTTTGGGTGTTCCGGCGCGACGAGACAAAAACATTAAACCTCATTATAAACGAGGCATTTGTTGCATCCAATTGGGACATAATTACTGATTATAATGACTTATACTGTCTTTTTTACTGTCTTTTTACGCGTTGCATCGCACTGCGTAAACATAAAACCATGTCTGCATTTCTGATCAGAGAAATTACAAACAACAAGCGCTACGCTACACTGCCCAAAACTCACCTTTGAATAGTCAGTGTCGTCAAATTCTTTAAATATGAAAACGTACTGGCTGTGAGTCAGCATTATTTGTCAGAATCATAGACTGTATAGGGTCAGCATGCGTGCCGAAGGTGAAACAGGGGAACTGAATTCACCGGAACACCGGCATTGTAAGCTACTCATTCCTTCCCGTCTCGTAAAAGCCTATGTAAACTGTGCCCTAGCCCACTCTATTTGGTTTGAAGTGTTCTGGAACAGTAGTGTTGTAAATACAACTTAACCACTAGTTTTTCTAGTTGTGTCCTCTTTTGGAAGACCGAACAAAGTAGTTTCGCTTTCACAACGAAACACACAGCGTCTCCACGACATGGCGGCGGCAACAACAATACTACAGCGAGAATAAAAGTTACGCCTTCTTTCTTTGCGTGAACATTTGGGCGGCGTTATGCAAATCTTCCCACATAGTGAGGTAGACATGTGGGGGCGTGTTTAAACGAGGTGTTTTAGGAGGGCATGGACGAGTCTTAACTTTTATAAAGAATATCTCTTTGGGTTTGAGACTTTAGTCTTTGCAACTTCAGGGATCTTATCTATTCACGAACAGCTTGTAACACTCCAAAGAGAAAGGAAAACTTGAAATCGCATCATATGACCCCTTTAAACATATGGAAATAACATTGAGTTATTTTAGCATTTTCTAGCTTTGAGTTATTAGCTTTGGCATACTGATAGTGACCATGTCAGAATGCTTTGACATGAATAGTAGTCGCTGACTAGTATCTACATGAATACCATCGCTGACGCTAATCTATATATTGTTAACAATTAGCCTGCGACAAGCATGCAGCTCTGAGCGCAGGTCTGCTTCAAACACCACCTGTTCCTGCATGTCAGTCCCGCTCAGCTGTTCTCAGACCATGTGTCTGCTGCCACGGGGGGAAATACAGATGAATGGAAGCATGAATGTCCTGGCTGTGTATTCCACAGTGTCCTACTAGACTGCTACCCAAAAGCTCTAAAACAATGAATGACTTATGATTTAGACAGCATAAACCAATGCGTTTTAATAATTAATAACATGATCATTTATCAGGTACCACTGGGTTTTCACTTATTATGTCCAAAATGTCATAAGTCTTGACTATGATTCCTATATTAACATTTATAGATGTACACCAATATTTAAATGTTTGGGGTTTGTAAATGTAGGCTATATTTTATGCTCACCAAGACTGCATTTAACTGATCAAAAATACAGCACTAGTTGAAAAACTATAGTATAAAAAATTTTTAATTTATTTGATACGTTTTAAATTTGATTTGACATGTTAAACATTTTTACAAATACTTTTTGTAATTATTCTACTGGATGTCAGCATCAGTCACATCCAGTCTTCAGTGTCGCATGATCCTTCAGAAATCATTCTAATATGCTGATTTGCTGCTCAAGAAACATTTCTAATTATTATGAATTATGAAAACCGTTGTACTGATTAATATTTTTGTGACAACATTCAAGATTGAAAATAAAGTTCAAAAGAACAGCATTGTTCTTGAAAAAGGCCAAGTATTTTTTAAACCCCGATAAATGCCTCTGCTGTCACTTTTGATTAATTTAAAGAATCCTTACAGAATAAAAGTAGTAATTTCTTTCTTTTTTTTTTTATCTGGTGTACAAGAAACATTTCTTATTATTCAGAAATAAGTTCAAAGGAACAGATTAAATCTTAAACGTAATTTCTGATCAATTTAATGCACCCTTCTGGAATAAAAGTATAAATTCCATTCAAATAATAATAATTTTCAAATGAACACATTACTAAATCATGATTCATTCTACATGACACATTCTGGAATTCATTCACAAAGGGTTTTAAAACTGATTCAAAGTGCATGGTGCAAGTCATTGATATGACTAACTTCTGTCTAGTGCCATAGATCCCTGCTTTGGACCTCTTCTCCAGAACGATACACCCACCAAAACCTCAAGAGAAACATCTTGGGATCATTTAGTCCTCTCACGAGTCCTCTGTGAATATCTGAGAATGTCTTTCTCATGTTGTACGTTCAAGATATTTGTGGTCACATGCTTTCATTACATAAGCCAATAATGAGCTGTCAACAGATGACTGATGATCTCATGTGTTTTTAATTCATTCATTAATTTATTTAGAAAACTAACGTGTATTTTTTGTTATGCATGTCCCAACTGATATATAGAATTTGCAATTGTCAGAGAATTCAATTAAATTGTTATCTTATTTTATTTTAGTATAATATATTATTTGAAGGCCTCTGAATCAAATCAAATCATAATCATATTGCATCATGGTCTAAGGTATCAGCAAATATCGTATTTCGTGATGAAATGTCCAATTTCACTTTCATTTATTACATTTTATCAGCAAAACATATTGCTTTATATTTCCCAATAAACCCAAAACAATGCCACATTTTTAATTTGGACAAAAACTAGGGCCAGAGCTGTGAAAATACTTTTTTTTTTTAAACAAACCTCTTCCTCGCCTCTGAAGACACTTTCTATTGGGGCTTAATTACCATCTTGAATCTAACAAGTATTCATCTCATACATTTGTAATGTGCGTTTGAAACGTTTCATTTATCGATTTAATATCACACTCAAATGTTGCATCTCCGTGTAGTAAATTCATTTCGTGCACACATGACTTTAAAGTAGCTTTCCTGTCTTTGGTCTTCTTTTTAATTCGTGTGATGATTTTGGCTTTCACATTTTCAACAAAACCCGCTCTCACCACTCGACTTCGCATTTACTGAGATGCACCTGTTTATGAAGTATTGAGTTATGGTCTGAGGACCGCTGGCTTTATGGGTAGTGACAGATGAACAAAAACTAGGCTATGAGATGAAAATCAAATCAAATGGTCCGCATTGTTCTCTCGCCTCCCACTCCGTGCGACTCCCAACACCGATCATAAATTTCACCAAGACGAATTTCAAAGTGATTCCGTTATGTTCAGACCTAATATCAGGTAAAGCTGTGTCTAACCGTAACGGGGCTTGTGGTATCGATCAGGAACTCCAATGCTCTTTATATCCCCCATATGTAGAGTACTGAGGGTTAAACAAATACTACATACATTTGAACCTGTGATTAAATCATTCAAGGGAATGATTATTTCATTCTTATTCCACTTATTATCACTGGGGGGGGGGTTGGGGCATAATGCCCTAATAAAACACCATACCCATTTATTATGATTCCTCCATAATGGTTGTATTCAGAGTCTGGTGATTAAGATTGCGTGCTGGGCCAGTCAAGCACCCCACACACTGGTCTTTAACCAACTTTCTGGCTGGTCCATTTGCAGTGTGGTCAGGTTGCCAAATCCTGCTGTGAAAATGAATCACATCTTCAAGAAATCTGTCCGCAGAAGGAGCCTGAAGTTCTCCAAATTTCTTGGTAACTCGGGTGCAGTATTGACTTTGCTTGTGGTCTGCAAAAACACCACTGGAACTAAAAGAGCACCGCATATGACATTGCACCCCACCTTCATCACAGTAATGGTGGAAACTTACACTGGTAGCCTTCAAAGTTCCACTTGGGCTATATCTCGCTTGCTCCCCCTTGTCCTCCAGACTACTAGACCTCTCTTGGTTTCCACAATCGGACATACAAAACCTTGCTCTCGATCTTGAAAATGATGACCTTGGTACCCTGGACAACAGTCCATTGTTCTTTCTTCTCCCCTTAGCCCATAAACGCCTCTGACGTTGTCTGTTTTTCATGGGTGGCTTAACAAGAGGAAGACTCGACACACTGTAGCCAAATTTCCATTTGAACACGTCTTGTGTGGGTGGCTCCTTGATGTCCCTGACCGCCTTGCCCTCACACTGCTGCGGGTTCGACGTGCATCTGGGCCCCTTGGCCGCCACCCTCAGATTCACAAATTTCTGGATGAATCCGATTTTGCTCTAGACATCCGCTATAGTGTCTGGTGGGTCTCTCGATATGGTTGGGTTTGCATTGCGCGTTTCTTCGCTTCTGCCCCAAAAGGTATTCCTTCCACTCACTTCTGGTTAAGCATGCTTTGATACAGCACTGTCGGTGACACCCGCATTGCTTTGGGCATGACTGTTGTGGCTTTACCTCCTTGTGAGGGTGCGTCAAGATTGTCTGCTGACACTGTCCGATCAGCAGTTCTTCCCCGCATGATTGTGATAGCACTATGAACCAACTGAGAGACCATTGTGAATTTGAACGGCTCAGGAAACCTTTGCCGTGGTTTTGAGTGGCATTACTCGATGTGCATGTCAATCCATATAACTGTTCTACAATTTGTTGAGATAGTTGAATTGTTGGGTTTACCGTTTGTGGTTACAAAGTAGCCAAATGCATCACATTAAAAGAAACCAGACGTAACGACGTCGGCTGAGTGTCCACAATGAGGAGGATAGGGAAGAAGGTGTTAAAGACACTTGTTTCACAATGGAGGGGTCCAACACGGCTGACGTGCGTAGTACGAAGGCTAGAGTGGTTACACGTCACCCGCGAGTATTGATAGCCGGGACTACAAACTTTGGGATCACTGAAGCATGCGCGCAACAGCTACACCATCCATGTGGGGGGGGAGCACGTTTAAGGCGAGTTAGGGGTGAGTGAAAACGTCCTGGGACGTGAGAGACGACACATTAACACACAGGGGTGGCAGCACAGACTAATTCCACCAACCCGACAGGGCCGCGTCTAGCCCTCGCCTCATTCTGCCGCACAACCCACCGGCATACACAGGTGCGACCACCACACACACCCACTGCGCCTGCTCGCGGGCCGAATGATAGAGCCTGGCACAGTCAAACCGGCATTTTAATAGAGCGTTGCCAAACGTGGGATGAAACGTCAAGTAGCCGTTTAGCCCGGCTTTGAAATGATAGGGAATACCATGGGCTTTTCACTCAAACCCTACACTGAAGATCTGCCGCGGATAAAGAAAACATTGTACGTACCAAGGTCCGATCATGTCGGACTTTTCGAGAGTTGCGTCCAAATGACGTATTTGGGCGCCTTCGAACCCATATTTGCAGTTCGATACATGCGCTGCATTGACCCTGGCAATATGCTATGTATAGGCGTAAACTATATTGGTTTCTAACAATCTTGAGGGCGTTTTGGTTACCATTAAGCCTTTTACGTTCTTTATTTCTATTTAAAGATTTGTCTCCATCCATTCGGACGAAGCCGGCACTTCTCGGACACACCCCCGCCATTCTGACAAGTGTAGTCGGCATTAGCCTTCAACAACCGCAAATATGCATGGTAGCAGCGACCAAAACCCTCCGAAGCATAACTCTGGGGTGCCACTTCTCTATTCACACAGGTGAAGATGCGGGGAGCGCGTATCCGTGACTCATCGCCCGGTCGGGTAACGTGTTTTAAACTGGGATCCTTCCCCCCCTTAACGTACATATGCAGGGTGCTCTGCATTTCAATCACATTCCACACTGGAGTCAATAAGACTGAACGGAGAAGGTAATGTTCGTCTGTTCTTGCGATCCACCTTGTACATAATTGTTCTCTGCGCAATACTCATCCCGCGTACCCTTGAAAAGGGTTTTGGGTAGCTCCCACAAGGGCTCTTTTTCCAGCCGGATTTCTCCTCTAACAACATGGTAGCTCTGCCATCTTTACTACCACCGCGTTTCATCTTCTAGGTCTCTCTCGCCCCTCTTCAATTGAAACCAGCGAAGAGCTTCACTCTCCCGACAGGGTCCATGGCAGCCATGGCATTGTGGATTCCCTTGGCTCCTTCTTTATTTCAGCAGTCCCGACATTTCTCAACGGCAGGCGCTTACCGCACGGTCTTGATTGCTTGCACTGGGCTCATCGATAGCAGTCCGCTGTCGGCCACGGGGGATAGAGGAGCTGCGTATTTCTCTCAGGCTGTGAAGGAATAGGACGCTGCGCTGTTCTATCAACATCATCTTCACGCGGATCAGGACAGCATGATGTTACAGCGGTGAGAGTCTGTATTTAAGGGGGTCATATGACCTTTATTTTTAATGATTCATAGCTTTAATGTTTAAACAACCCTTGTACTTTTTTCCCATGAGTACTGTCCTTATTGTAGGGCCTCACTGCCACGGTCCCCTCTCTCAACCAACGATAGTGTTCACAAAGTCCCCCACGTCGTCCGACAAGCGCGATCCGGCTGCGATTCGGCCACCTCCCCGTTCACCGGCCCCGGAGTCAATTGGTGACCGTGTGAACAGGTTAACCCACGCCCCCCGTAATCCATTACGGCCCGAGAGCTTCACTCGTTTTCAAAATACATGGCCAGAAGACAGACAGCTCCGAAATGGGGATACAGGAATGTCTACACACAGTCCTCGGTTAAGGACATGCTGTGTCCTCGCCACCCCGCCCCCTTCCTCCCACCCCGCCCAACTTGTTTTTCTGCCGTCGGCATGGCTCTCCGCATGGTCCTCAGCTCTCTCTCCGCGTCATCCCTCGCCGGCACTCCGATGGATCTCTTCTCCTCCTCCTCGTCGCCTCACCGCATCTCTCTGATTCGCTCGCCGCGGGCACGGGCACCGCACGGCACTTCATGCAACTGCACACACATACTTATGCAAAACTCTCTGCATTAACCTTCACTACAGCAAATTACTTAACCTTTAATTCAAAACGTCTGCGTCAGGCTGATTCAGAAGTGCCAGATTGTCATTGCAAAGTCAGAATGACCTCCTCTCCTCGGTTCACGAAACGGTCATCCATAAAAAAGCATTGCTGTTCTGTTGTTTGTACGGATCTTACAGCTGGTCTAATTGATGCACTTTCGGAGCCAATAAAGTGCTTTTCCTGCTTTCTACTTTTTGCCGTCCACCTGAAACGGCTGTTTTGATCAACCACTAACTGCTGTTAAGCTCTTGATACAGTCCCCACGACCGGGCTGGCATGCAATGCCTAATATCATTTCCACATAGTGGGATGGAAATATGATTGGGGGATGTTAGAACGACTTTCCGCGGTCTTTTCAGTTGGGGCTCGTGCAGTCTTTTGAGGCCCTTGTAGTCTTTGCAACTTCGAGCAGATCCTTTATCCTGTCTCCTTGAAGTGGGCCACAACCTCATTCTTGTGTTCACACGCCACAAGAGAAAGAAAACGTAAAACCGATGTTCTGCAGCATAAATTACCACCCATTTATTAAGACTAAGAGTGTTTTCGGTTCGGCTGTCTGTGGGGCATGGTTGTTAGAAATAGTCTAGCTCATTAAGTATTGTGGGCTGTATGTTTAGAGGTTAAGAATAGGCTTTTCAATACAAATATTTAGATTACTTCGTTCAAACACGTGGCGGCTAGATCCTGATGTACAATAGAAAACAGATACAGAACGCGGCCGGCGTAAGATTCCATAACACCGCCCCAAAACGCCCATACTTCGACACCCTGCGCTGCGTCACAATCTACCCTTGCGCGCGAGTGCACCTGGTTCTCTTCGGAGCAAACACCTGAAGACGCTCGAATTAAGCTATTAGGAGTCAGGTGTGTTTTAAAAATACAAAAACTACTGTTTTATAATGGAGACCTTCTAGATACTACTCGTATGATGTTGCTCTAATATATTCTGAATTTTCAGCAAGTGTATAATCCATCCAGTAATGTAATAGCCAGTGTTGGACAGCTCCTTGCTAAAATCTCAGCAGAGCAACAAGCCGTTAAAATATCCCTTGTTCGCAAGGCTTGTGATAAAGGTGTAGGCTAAAGGCGCTACATTCTATCATCCTCACTGAGGGGTCCTGGCGCATTGGAACTACCTCACCCCACTTGTGCTTCTTTCAGTATATATATTTTATGTGGTTTATCATCACTGCTTTTAGTTTAGCAGTTCATGTACTAAAATGGTTCGGGCAATTCTTTCTAAATCACAAGAGTGTACAATTGTGATCAGTTTTTATTTTTTAAAGATTATTAATTTACCTGATATTAACTAATTAACTGTCCGAATGGGTGCATATATGTTAACATATCAAATACCTATTAATTCTACATTTACATTTATTATCTATTACGTGCAATTGCTTTTGATCCCCGTCTTGTGTTAAATTGTTTAAAGGCTTTTTCTGACCATCTGTCAAATCATGAGGAGGTAGCTTTCCATGACCAACCAACAGTGTTTGGCGAGTAACTATTTATGTAATGGCGTTACGTACGTCATTTAATTTCAAAATAAATGTAACTGTAATCAGTTTAATGAGAAAAAATGTGCAATTAAATTAATAATATTATATTTTCATACACACCCACATACAGTTTTAATTGATTTCTTTCCCAAACTGCTTTGACGGCTCTAAAATAAGAGACACCAGTGTTTTCGGAGTTTAGAACACAAAATAGGACACATGATTATTCTGTTTTATTTCTTATTTGGGTTTATTCTTTATTTTTTAAGATTAACTGTTTTGTTAGATGCCAGTGTTTCCTGTCATGCTATGCAAATATTTGATTTCAGAAACAGTATCATAGCTATTAAACTATGTCTTGTTATAGTTTTAAATCTGTATTTAACCTTAGAATGATCGCAAAGTAAAAAGAGGTGCTAAACTCTGATTTTGTGGTGGCTGTGCTTTAAAAGTAAATCTTCTGTAAAAGTAAAACTACTGTAAGGTTAACCCTGCCTGGTGTAAAAGTTTAAAAACCATTGACAGTTGAAAACATTCCTTAGAAATTTAGAAAAGTAATCAAAAAATAATCAAAAGTAATCAGTAACATTACTTTAATAAAGAAATTCAAAAGTTACACTACTTATTACATTTTAAAAAGGGTAACTTGTAATCTGTAACCTATTACATTCCAAAGTAACCTTCCCAACCCTGGACGTGTAAGGCAATGGAAGATCCCAAATCATTCATAGGAGGTTTGAGCACTCTTACAGTGATCCAGAGTTCACCTCTAAGAATGGTATACTCTTTTTAAAGGAACACTCCACTATTTTTGAAAGTAGGCTCATTTTCCAGCTCCCCTAGAGTTACACAGTTGAGTTTTACCATTTTCAAATCCATTCAGCCCGAGTCCTCCGGTTCTGGCGGTCGCACTTTTAGACTGTCTCTAGCAATAGATCATTGAATCTGATAGCCCGTTTAGCATCCTCACCGACTCAAAATGCCCAAGAGTTCTAATATTGTTCCTATTAAAACTTGACGCTTCTGTTTTACATCTTGTGACTAAGCCGTAATAATCAAATATAATCAGAACATTTGCTGCCGTACATGTGTGCAGGCAGGGCGCAATGAATTACCAGCGCCGAAAATAGGCTCTATTGGAATTTACCTAGCTGGGGACTATTTTCAGGCTCTGCGTAATAACATTGCTCCTGCTGCACCCATGGTACGGCAGCAAAGTTCATTGATTATTATGCCGGAATGAGAGTTTAGTTCCTAGCCATATCTGCCTAGAAAATCACAACTTTTCATTTCCGTCGGTCTTAGTACACGATGTAACTCCAGAAGAGTCAAGTTTTAAATAGGAAAAAATATAGAAACTCTTTGGTCATTCTTGAGTGTTTTGTGCGAGATGCTAACGGTCTAATCAGATTCTATGATCTATGCTAAGCTACAGCTAAAGTGCTACCGCCAGACCCGGAGATCGGCTGAATGGATTCGAAAACTGTAAAACTTAACTGTTTAACTCTAGGGTAGTTGGAAAATGAACCTATTTTCAAAAATAATGGAGTGTTCCTTTAAGTCTTAAATATCAGTGCTCAAGTATTGAACTACTAGTTTTTCTTTTACATCGCACTAAAGTGGTTTATTTTATCATTCTTTTCCTCATTTCACACCAGGCTCCCATGACCTGATCCGAGGGAAATGCGGGTATGTTCTACAGTTCACTAACAACACAAGCTACCCAGACCATAGAACATCAAACCCCGAAACCCATCTTGTTATCCTATTGTGTCAAGCGAAATGGTAGCTATTATCCACTTAGATGATTTTTTGACTACATGCTCGATTGTCCGCTGAATTTGGTGTCTCAAAGATATGTTTACTACATCTTTAGCTAATATAGACACCGGGGAGGCCCACATATTAGCTGGCAGATAAAATAAACATTTTGTCCTGTTAGAGATCTTGTGTTTGAAAATCTTATTGATGTCATCATCTGTTCTCGCCAGCCAAATTCTACCACAGATGACTCAGGCGCGATGATGGATGTCCACAGTCTACTGTCAATTGTTCATAAATACACTTCTCTGTTTCAACACAAGAGAAGGTACAGTCTCCAGGGATGTTTTCAGTTCTTTCACAGGCTCAAGAACATATTGCACTTAAAAAAAATACATTTTGCAAAAGTAAAATAAAAACTATTGTAGAAAAATTATAATTTTCCATTTTAATATATTTTAAAAAGTAACGTATTCCTATTTATTTTCAGCGTCATGGTCCTAAAATTTTTAGGCTTCATGTGGATTACTGTTTTATTTAATTTTAATTTCATTTCATTGTGACCTGGACATGTTTTTGTGAGATTCACTCTATAGTACAATACTCATAAGGTCTTTCAAAGCTCTTATTAATAAGCTGATTAAGGTATTAAACACTTTTGTGTTGACTTTAGTATTGAAGTCTTCAAATTCAGACAAACCCTCAATCAAAAACAACAATCATTAATGTGATTCATAAGTTGGGTTGAATCCATAGAATCCATCATGCTATGAAGTCACTCCGATGCATCATACATCACCAAAGATTTGAAAGTGTTAAGTGGTCCTTGGCAAAAAACCAAGTATGACTCGAAATGCTTGGCAAAACCATGAATTAAGTGACATCAACTGCAGTCCATCAATACAGAGTTAGCATAGGCTTGTGACATTTTTGGAGAGAAAGAGAGAGCGAGAACTAAAGGAAGAAATGTATTTGTTTGTCATGTCAGAGCGATATAAAGGGGAGTATGTGATGCTTTTCCTAGGGTTCGGGAGTTCACAGGGTCCATTTGGCAGATGTGAGCGTGACTGGGGCCAACACGCAACAAGGGGGACACAGAGAGCCTCAGTGTGGGAGTCAGGATGGAAAACCACAGCGACACTTGGACCGGTCCAGACTGACAGAATCTCAGCAGGCAGTGGAAGAGGTTGGGCTCGAGTCAGTGTTTGAATAAGTCTTGAGCACCGTGACATCAACAAGCAATAATGTGATCAACAAGCCAATTTTCCACCAGCATTTGTATAAACGTACAATGCGAGTGAATACTATTATACTTCTGCTAGGAATCATTTCCTAAAAAGGCAAGACTCTATTACTATTGCATCATGGCATTTATTGTAGTCTATATTGATATTTATTTCCTTTCATCAATGAGCTGGGATTCATATAATAACAAGAAAGAAGTCACACTTTATACTTTGAACCCTGTAAAACCTGACATATGAAATAAATCAGATTTTTTTTTTTTAATGGCACAGTTTAATGAACCTAAAAAAGAGAAAAGAATGTTTGATATATTGATACATAAAAATTCATAAAATTCTGATGTATCAAATAAGATATATCAAATATATCATATTTAATACTAGGGCTGGGTATCGATTCAGATGTCCCGATTCGATTTTGATTCGCAAGCTCTCGATTTGATTCGATTCTTGGTTCGATTTATTCAAAAGTAACAGTAAAGTCATTTATAATTTACAAAGGAGTTCTATTTCAAATAAAAATCGGTTCTTTAAAACTTTTCTATTTCACACAGAATCCGCAAGAATGTGCAATGGTTTTCCACAAAAATTTAACAGCACAACCTGTTTTCAACATTTAACTATAATATCAGAAATGTTTCTTGAGCGCAAGTCATCATATTATAATGCATTCTGCAAGCAGTGACACTTACGACTGGAGGAATGATGCGGAAAATCCAGCTCTGCAAATCACAGGAATAATTACATTTTGCAGTATATTACCATAGAAATAGTACTTACATTGTCATTTTTAACAATTTTTAATTGAAATTTTGACAATTACTGTTTTTTTTTACTGTTTTGGATAGGTTTTGATGAGGTTGCTGATAATGTACACTCTTAAAATAAAGGTGCTTCACGATGCCATAGAAGAACCTTTTGGTCTAAATGGTTCCAGAAAGAACCTTTAACATCTGAAGAACCTTTCTGTTTCACAAAAGGTTCTTTGTGGCGAAAGAAGTTTCTTCAGATTTTAAAAAGGTAAGAAAGAGATGGTTCTTAAAGAACCTTTGACTGAATGGTTCATTGTAGGACCAAAAATGGTTCTTCTATTGCATCGCTTTGAAGAACCTTTTGTAGCACCTTTATTTTTAAGAGTGTATTAGGTTGTTTATATATGAGCAGGTAGTTTGCAGTCATTTGAATATATCTCAGCCTTTAATGATCCTTTTCTGAGACATTACGCATATTTTTACATTTTCCTCAGAGTTATTACATTCCAGACTAGAGGAAAAATGCAGGAAAAATAAAGTCTTTTGACTTTTAAAATATGGGCAGAAACCAAATGCCAGGGAAGCTCGTCTGTTATAGCTTTTGGAAATGGAGATTAATTATAAAAATAAAATGTGACCCTGGACCACAAAAACAGTCATAAGGTCAAGTTGTGTATTTATAGATCATCTGAAAGCTGAATAATTAAGCTTTCCATTGATGTATGTTTTGATAGAACAATATTTTGGCCTAGATACAACTATTTGAAAATCTGGAATCTGAGGTGCAAAAATGTCCAAAGGAAATTTCAAACTATCTCATATGAGCCCCATGATTTTACTTATATCCATAATGATTTTTCGGGGGGGGGCAGAAAACGAAAAATCGATATTTTTTTGCCCATACATGTTTTTTTTTGTGGCTCTGTGCTAAAAATATTACCCCAGCGACTTAAGGCTGGTTTTGTGGTCGAGGGTCACAAATGTGTGTGGACAAATTCACTGTTTCAAATTGAAAAGCTCAGACTGTCTTACTGATATGAATGTGTTCTGGCATACAGTATATGTGGACCGTTAAATCTACGACAATGTATGTAGTATATTTTTTTAAGCAGCAGACATACAATACTTATGTTATTGTTATTGTAAAGCTGGTAATTCTTTTGTAAGATGAATAAAGAATTTGAATGGATAATTGTGTTTTTGACTGCTTAAAAGAGACAGACAGACAGATAGATTCATGACGGAGAATATGGAAGATTTGTCCTAAAATCAAAGACAGTCAATGTCGGCCCATTGAGATACTGTAGTGCTTTCCACACAGACTCAAATATAGGGAGCACAATAACAACCTGGTAGTGTCCAAAAACTTGATAATACTACTTAATGAAAGAAGAACTGTTTCCAAAACAGGTTTCCCAATGGGGCTGTTCACACAGAATACTTTTTCAATTACATTGTGCTACTTTTCCATTGTTTTTCTATGTAAACACATGATAGACGGAAGTGTTTGACCACAAAATGGTATCTGGCAAGGGCCCGGACCTTCAGTAGTACACTTCATCGAGACTTAAACAAGGTCTCATACCTGCTTTATAAGCCTTAATGTCATTATGCTTTAACACATGATGCTGTGATTTACTGTATCTCTCACAGGTTGCGAAGTATATTGGACAGAGGTGCCCCGATGCTCTTGTGTGCAGTGGCTTCTGACTCAAGTCTTGTGTACCAGAGACTGTGTGAAGGCTTCCTGACCCCCGACCCTCCAGTGGACATCCAAGACCAAGGCCGCCGACAGCATCGCAAACGGAGGTTACAGACGTGAGAGAAACATCCAGATGATACAGCCAGACTGTGATTCTTAGCTCTCCAGATGTGAGGATTGGGCAGTGCGTCCAGTTCGAATGCATTTATGAACTCATATTATCTTTGAAGATTAGAGAGACTGAATTTATAAGATCAGCTTAGACATGGACTGTATTTGTGTGTATGAGTGGATCCATGCTGCTTTTGTCTGTTATACAGAGTATTACACAAACACAACACCACTGAGGTGCTCTTCTTTACTCAAATACTTGAAATGTCAGATGTGTAAAATTGCACGTTCCCAGAGAAAGCTGAAAATACTTGGGATTTGTATTGTTTATAATCCATCTTAAAGGGATAGTTCACCCAGAATTCAAATTCTCATTATTTACTCACCCTCATGTTGTTCCAAACCTGTATTACTTTAGTTTTTCAGTCAGACAGAACAGAGCTGGAAAAAACATCAATAAACCAGATGCCTTTGCTTTTCCTTGGTTAGTTGATCATTGTGTATTTATTTATTATTTCACTCAGCATCGCACTTGCATTTTTGGCAATATTGTTTGGCCCATCTGTGTACATAGAGAACTTAAGCATACATGTGGGACACTGTTCACTTTAGTGTGAAATTAATGGCTTACTGTTGTCTCTCATTTCAGAAAAGAAAACACTGTTTGCTTAAGGCTATGGCAAATTACTGTCACACTGTAAAAGGAAGAAGCACTTCCTGGTAATAAAAACGTATCTATGTAAAACTTTCGGAAGGCTGGTTTTGAAACTTGTACTGGTTTTCAACTCAAGAATAGTGACTATAAATGTCAAGCAAACGTATGATATCCACCTGTAGAATATAGAATAAAATGAGTTATCTGAAAACTACATGATCTTAAGATACTGTAACTGGCGTCTCTAAACACGGCTAGATGCTGTGATCTATCTCCACTGTCCAACACGTCCTCAAGTCCGGCCCTGAAGGAACTGCACTGCCCTTATCTAACAAACAAATCTAGTGATGATACATACAGCACTGCTGTCCTGAGCATTGTAACATAACTCAAAGAAAAAGGTCAAAAAGACATACATAATACACTGTGGGTGAAAAATACTTGCTCACGTCGTTAAAAAAAACAATTGGAATGCTAAAAATGGCCTTGTGTTTGTGTCCAAACGCTTTCACTTCCTGTGTCTCAACAGCATAACCTGGACAAAATCACGTTAAGTCTCTCGGTAAGCAAGTCCTCCTAAGGAGATATCATCTCCACCGCTGGTCTACCACGTGTAGTGTCCATGTCAAAGGAAGGGCGAATTCCAGGATTCTCCACATGGCTCTCTCCACTGTATGTAGTCTATGTGTAGGAGAAGGCTTATGGGTAGTGTAAGGCAAGGGATTGAGGAACAGTCTGAAAATGGCTTTCCCATTCAAAACTTGGGCCAAATCCCAGTCTCCTTAACCATGGGATTTCCATGCCCCCCCTACCGTTTAAATACTGGTCCTCAAGAGTCTCAAAAACGGACCTGTAAGACATTTGGGAGAGTGTGTAGATTGTAAACAGAGTGGATAACTGGGCTGAATGTCACTTGATCCATCGCTCTTGAAGATTAATACTTGTTGGGTAAGGAGGCATGGGGGAACTTTGGGACAGGAATGACTCAATGTTGGCGCGAGTCAAACGTCTCAGCATGCTATGTCATATCCTCATTCTCTGAGCAGTAGTCCCGTCCCTGTAAATATAAAAGTTGTATAAAGAAAAGGCACCTCGAAATTAAAATAGACAGGTATAGTATATAATATTATAATTCCATGCATATTCTTCCATTTTTTATTATTTAAAGAAGAAACCAAACCAATATATAGTTGACATTTGAGGCTAAATGCTATAGAACGCAGTGTTTTTAGTAGGCGTGTTTTCATTTTCCATAGAAAATATAGGCACGCAGTTGTTTAAACGTGGGATAACGCCTTCAAACCATCATTCATGATATAATTACGATATATCGTAATTATCACCGGCAATTACAATTTTCAAGGGAATAATCAACATAATATTTTTTGTTGTGTCAGAAGGTTTTTCAGCCCTACTTGCCACCATAAGGTGTTCTGTTCTGAGTGTTTTTAGCACATCACTATGTGGTTGCTAGGGTGTTCTGGGAGGCTGTTGGGGCCAATTCAAAAGAGCCCACCTCAAAATATTTATGATATTCTGGTCCCTTTGTCTACCAGGAAAAAATCATAATTAAAATGGATTGGAAAAGCACAAAGAGTGTGTGATGAACTGTGTATTACTCGTGGTTAAGCTGAAAGTGTACTTCTATTTTGATGCAAACACCTAAGCCCAAAGTATACTTTGGTTTTTGTGCGAATGCTTAAGCATAAAGTATATTTCAGTTTTTACAAGGGTTGTAACGGTACATGTATTTATCCCGAACCGTCACGGTTCGGTTCATGCAGTCAGATGACGAATACAGTCAGTCAAAGGCAATCAATCCAGAAGGGGGTGAGTACGGTAATGCAACGCTAACCGCAACAACAGGAATAAGTTTTTAGTTTTATTTTGGCCGATCTCTATTCCAGAATTGCACACAAACCGCATAGCAATCATTTCCCAAAATGTAATTTGTGTGGAATTTTTATAAATTCTGTAAAGAGGAGAAAATACTGTACCGCGCAGATCAAGCTCACTGTACGCGATGCTTCAAATATAGGAAGACAAATATGTGGGGTTTATATGAATGTATCTCTGAAGGACTGAACCGGCTTCGATAATGTTTTCGATAGCAGTTTCTTTTTTCCTCTAACATCCATATACCATACACCTATTAAAGTTGGTTTATATGCTAAGGTACCCGAGGAACACTCTTATAGCTGCTGTTCCATAGGCGCCACCTGCTGTCAGAGAATAAATTTGCATTTTCATTCAGTCCGTCTGCAGTTGTTTTGTGCAGGTGTCTTGTGTAGCATAATTTCACAAATCTAAAGTCAGACCATTCTGTTTTGGCTTGTAATTCACTACAACTAAATTCAAATCACACAAAACTACGATGTGTGTAGCACTTCTGTCTGTTCAAAATAAATGAAAAAAAAAAAAAAAATTCTGTGTCTTACCTCCAAAAAACAGTAACGCATGGCACCGTGACTGCTTCTGTGTACCGTTACACACCCCTAGTTTTTTACGCAAAACACTTAAATCCCATAACGAGGTGTTTACGCAAATGCTAAGCTCACAATGGGGCAGTCGTGGCCTAATGGTTAGTTGGACTTGTAACCCAAAGGTTGCGTGTTCGAGTCTCAGGTCCAGCAGGAATAGTCAGTGGGGAGTGAATAACCAACGCTCTCTTCCACTCTGAATACCACGACTGAGGTGAGACCCTTAAACAAGGCACCGAACCCACTGCTCCAGGAATCGGTCGCAGCACATGGCCTGCCCACTGCTCCCGTGTGTGTGTTTCACTGTGCACGTGGGATAGGTTAAATGCAAAGCACAATTCCGAGTATGGGCATCACCATACTTGGCCACACGTTACTTCACTATACTTCAAAGTATATTTCCATTTTTAACCAAACACTTAAGCCCAAAGTATACTTCGGTTTTGACACAAATGTACAGCTGAACACATAGCCTTTCAATGTATACTCCATTTAGTGTGCATATGCGCAAACTCAGGCAGTCGACACATGCGCACTAGTAGATTTCATCATTGTCCAGTGTCTGTACTACTTCTCTCCCAAAACTGTGACTGCAAAAATGTCTCTGAACTCAGACTTGAGGATTCCTGTTAACCCCCTGAAGGCCCGGGTATTCTTCATTTTCAATGTTCTGTTCCATCTCATGCACAGCTTTTAAAGTATAACCAACCATGGATGAGCACAGATGGATGAGTTTGACACATGTGGAGTACCACCTAGTGGACTCTTTCGGTCTAAACATTCACCTCGTGCCTGCAATGTTGTACGCACAGATGTCCGCGGACACTCCTGATGATGAAAATTACAGCATTCGGACAGTGCACAGACCGTCACAGAACGGGGAAGGCTAAAGTATACGTTGGGCTTGGGACAAGTACTCATCAACGCAGCAGTCTCGTGTTGTCTTGAGTAGTTGTTGTTGCTTTTCCGTCTCCATTTCTTTGTTGACTGTGAAACAATGACCCAGGACCGTAGTAATTTGTGCAAAAAAAAAAGATCGGCGTATATGCAAGCTGAGCGTATATAGTACGTGTGGTTTAAAAAATCTGGCTGCATGCATACAGTACACGCATAAAATTTTAAATCACACACACTGTATGCATACCTTAGCGTAAAAACCAAAGTATACTTTGGGCTTTAAGGACTTGACAAATCCTCTCATCCTATGAGCAATAGTAATGCTACTTCACGCACCTTTTCAATCTTCTCATCCAGCATCCTGAAGAACTCCTGCTGGCTCTCTGAAGAGTGGATACTGAGGAACAATCAAGACTTGGTGACCATATCATTGGTCATCTTCTCTCCATTACTGAATACTAGTTACTCAAGACCAGAAACCAAACACAAACTCACCTTATCTTATTACTACTCCCGGTGGCATCTTTATGCCTGCCCTTGTGCAAAAATGTGCTCTTTTCCTGCAAGACATAAAGAAGAAAAATGAATGTTCTCCAGGATGGTAAAATGATTATTTGGAGATACATAATACTATGGATCATGTATACTAATGCATCAATCTTTACCAAGTTCTCTTGGTTTCGTGTGTTCGTGCGCTCCTCTTCTCCATGCATGTACTTCACCTTCTCAACTCCTTTCAGTTTGTACTCATCTACACAGAAAGAGTAAAGTACACTTAAAATCACCTGGACACCGGATTCTTAATCCATTGCACTTCAGAGTTAAACAACATATTTAACAAAATAACCCTGAATTACCACCAATACTCACCAAGAAATTTCTTTTAAATACATTGCATTTATGGATGATGTACAGTAACATATTATATCAAGTACATAAAAATCAAGTACCAGGAATGTACTAATTTTATACTGACTTTAAGGTTGCTTATTTAACCTCAGAAGAACAAGGCATGACATGTCATCACTGTTGAAGGGCAGTTAAATCCAGGTCACTCCAGAGGGACTGTTTTTAATAACTGAACTGTAATTCACTTTGGATAAAAGCACCTGCTAAATCACCACTTATACTAATAGGACTGTAAAGGCTGATTTGTTATAAACTGTATTCCCACTGCGACACCAACAAGAGCTTCAAAATTATACCACTTCTCAAGTTCATTTAGACCTATATCTTCTTTTTTGGTCATTCATATATATATATTATATAATATATATATATATATTATATATATTATATATATATATACCTCATGTTCAAAGTTTGGGATCAGAAAGATTTTAAATGTTTTTTATGCTCATCAAGGCTGCATTTTATTTGATCAAAAATACAGGAAAAAATTTATATTGTGAAATATTATTACGATGTAAAATACTTTTTTTCTATTTTAATATACCTTAAAATCTAATTTATTCCTGTGATGCAAAGCTGAATTTTCAGCATCATTCCTCCAGTCTTCAGTGTCACATGATCCTTCAGAAATCATTCTAATATGCTGATTTATTATCAGGGCTGAAACTGTTGTGCTGCTTAATATTTTTTGGAAACCTTGATACATTTTTTTTTTCAGGATTCTTTGACGAATAAAAAGTTAAAAAGAACGGCGTTTATTTAAAATAGAAATCGTTTCTAACAATATACACTACCGTCCAAAAGTTTGGGGGTCAGTACATTTTATTCTTTCTTTTTTTGAAAGAAACTAAAACTTTTATTCAACAAGGATGTGTTAAATTAATAAAAAATTATAGTAAAGACTTATATTGTTACAAAATATTTATATTTAGAATAAATGCTGTTCTTTTAAACTTTATATTAATCAAAGAATCCTGAAAAAGTATCGCAGTTTCGCAAAAATATTTGGCAGCCAACTGTTGCCAACATTGATAGTTATTCTAATAATAAAGTCAGACTATTAGAATGATTTCTTACGAACATGTAACACTTAGACTGGAGTAATGGCTGATGGAAATTCAGCTTTGCATCACAGAAATAAATTATATTTTAAAGGATATTAAAATTGAAACCATTATTTTATATTGTAATAACATTTTGCAAGATTACTGTTTTTTTCTGTATTTTTGATCAATAAAATACAGCCTTGACGAGCTAAAACAACTTCTTTAAAAAAACACCATAAAAGATCCCAAACTTTGACCGTAGTTTTGTGTGTGTATATATATATTATATATATATATATTTGTGTGTGTGTGTGTGTGTGTGTGTGGGTGTTGTGTATCCTTTACAAAAAATTGAGTTGGTAATTTTGAAAGAGGTTGTATGCTCACTACAGTAAAAACAGTAATATTGTGAAATATTATTTAAAATAACTGTTTTCTATTTAATATATTTTAAAATTATAATTATTTCTTTATTTTTGAGACGGTCAAAAATTTTCAGCATCATTACTATAGTCTTCAGTGTCACATGATCCGTCAGAAATAATTCTAATATGCTGATTTGCTGCTCAGGAAACATTTTTTTCAGGATTCTTTGCATTCTTAGCATTTATTGGAAATAAAAATCTTTCATAATGTATAAGTCTTTACGGTCACATTTGATCAATGTAATACATACAAATAAATATATATATATATCTGTGTGTGTGTGTGTGTGTACAATTCTGTAAGTGGCATTGCAAGTATTATTAACTAATAACTAATGTTTATTGCAATATTCCATATTGTGTGTACAAGATGTTTATGAGTAATGATATATTGCAAAATAAAACAAACACATAGGCTACATCAGCTACATGTTTACATTTAATACAATTTTGAATTGTATTAAATTCAACTTTGCATCCAATTCACTCCATATACAGTCAATTCTAAGTCAGGAACCGAATTGGAATTTTCTCTATTAATATCACATTATCTAAACGTGAATATCTGTGGACACACAGCTGCGACACTGACCGGAGAAGGCATCTCCGTTGCTGTAGGCCTTACCCCGGCCCTCTTCATCACTGGGTACAGATGACAACTGCTTGGCTGAGGTGCAGCCCATCGCCTCACTTCCTCTCCTCTCCTTCCTGCATGGCACCCTGACCCAACAAACACAGGCATGAGTTCACACAGAACTGCAGCAAAAATACAAGCATTCAGTACTCAAATCAGACAATCTACATAAACATACAATAAATACAGTAGCATGTAGTCTAACATGGAGCTTAGTCTATCTGTACTGATATTCGCTGAACTTCAGTTTTATATCTGGGTGTGTCACATTTATGTTTCCTGCTCGTGCTGAACATCTGATATGAATTTGGGTTAATGGGACACAGGCCACAGCAGTGGATGCTGGTGCGTTTGGACATCAGCCATTAGAAATAGAGACTAGAAATGGTGGGATGAACTGATAAGGGGAAAAAAACAGGTTTGTGAGGATTAAACATACATAACGTAAACGCATATGAGGATTCATGTACTCAGGGACATATGTGTTACCCATAACTATGAAACTTACTGTGAACAAAATGTTTTGAAAAGATATTTGGGGAAATAAAACAATTCCTATAGACCAGGGGTGTCCAAACTCGGTCCTGGAGGGCCGGTGTCCTGAAAGAGTTTAGCTCCAACCCCAATTAAACACACCTGAACCAGCTAATCAAGCTCTTACTAGGCATACTAGAAACTTGAAGGCAGGTGTGTTGAGGCAAGTTGGAGCTAAACTCTGCAGGACACCGGCCCTCCAGGACCGAGTTCGGGCACCCCTGATCTAGCCGTTTTGGACACTAAACCATTAATAATCTAATTGCATGTAACTGCAAGCACAGTTTTACAATATTAAAACTATGGACATCTGACAACCAGAAGTGGCCTAGGTAGTGCAGCTTCTTGCCCAGTCAGTAAATGACTAAACATTGCTTCTGTGTATGAAGGTTCCTCCTAAGAAAACTGGTTTCAGGCAGGTTTCCAAGACACTGTCATGTCTAATGATCTAAAACCAATTCAAATGAGCTTAACCAGAGACTGTATGTAGCTGAGATGGACCACTGGTATTACAATTAACGGGAGAACCTGGAAAAGCCAACAGAGTGATGCAGGAACGAATCCTAAAACCTGGAAATAAGTTAGCATTTTTGAAGTCAATGCGTCAGTTTTTGGTCAAATGCATTAAAACAACCAAGATATTTTTCACACATTATGCTATGACAAAGTACATCAGTAATATCCCCTACTTGTGATTTATTTGGTAATCTTTTGTGGCTTAAAGGCACAATATGTAATTTTCGCTGTTAGAGGGCGCCTATTCAAAACAAAGAGACAAAGGCGTAGTTTGATGACTCCGTGACTGAGTGTGGAATCATGGGAGTTGTGGTCTTCATCCCCACAGCTGATGCAATCCGACGGGACTCGGGCAGAAATCATGTTCATGGATGAGCTAATGATTTATTAACGTTATAGAATGAAGCAAGGTGAGGCCGAAAGCCGTCGAAGCGAAACGAGGCCGCTGAACGAGCGCAACACACGGCTCGAAAGCAGCGGAGCTTTTATTATGCCACAGTCGACCACTTCCGCTCCTTCCGGTCGTGCGTATGCGGGGGATAAAGAGCAGCGCTGTTTTATCATACTAAATACATTTGAAAGTTCTGTTATAATGCTACTCTGTGTGGTCGTCACCGCTCTATTAAAACGCACAACATATTAAAGCGTCTTTGGTGTTTCCATGTTTTCTACAAAATAACCCATCCAAAGTGCACACACACAGCAGTGAACACACACACCGTGAACACGGAGCAGTGGGCAGCCATTTATTCTGCGGCGCCCAGGGAGCAGTTGGGGGTTCGTTGCCTTGCTCAAGGGCACCTCATTCGTGGTATTGAAGGTGGAGAGAGCGCTGTACATTTACTCCCCCCACCTACAATCCCTGCCGGTACGAGACTCGAACCCGCAACTTTTGGGTTATGAGTCAGACTCTCTAACCATTAGGCCACAACTTCCCTTGTAACCCAAAGGTTAAAAGTATAGTTGTTTGGCAACGAGATATTTCAGCCATACAAATTTTACATTTTGCTACTCTAGAATTTTTTGTTTGTTTTTGTGATGGTTACTTTATGGTTTGTTACTGCTGACATGTTTACCTGTACAGTCATGGTAGATTATTGTGTAGAGTGATCAGATGCATTTTAAATAATTACTAAAAGCTTCCCTGGCCAAAAAAAACAACTTTTCACAAGAAAAACAAAAAAAAAAAAAAAAAAAACAAAAAAAAAAAAAAAAAAAAAAATTTCATTGTTTTTTGATCCTGACACAAAATGAGCTAACATTAATTGACTAATCATATCAGCAGCACACGTGAAAGTGTGAATGAGTACTAGTCAGGTGAAATCACTATCATACTAATTAGATTGTAAGAGCAGACTGATTGCTATAAAAGGAGAGAAGCGCTTCCAATCATTGTGTTCTTGTTGCAATGGTTACCCCCAAAGAAACACGGGCAGCCATCAACGCTTTGCATAAAATGCAAGGAATTTGCTACAAAGAATATTGCACCTGAAAGAACCATTTACCGGATCAAGAACTTCAAGTAGAGAGGTTCGACTGCAGTGAAGAAGTCTTCAGGACGTCCCAGAGTGTCCAGCAAGCACCAGGACGTCTCCTCCTGAGGAGTCAGCTATGGAATCGAGTCAGCAGCAGTGCAGAGCTTGCTCAGGAATGACAGCAGGTTGGTGTGAGAGCATCTGCACGGTGCACAGTGAGGCCAAGACTTTTGGACAACGGCCTGGTGTCAAGAAGGGCAGCAAAGAAGCCCCTTCTCTACAAGAAAAACCTCAAGGACAGACAGAAATTCTGCAGGAAGTACAAGGATTGGACAGCAGAAGACTGGTGCAAAGTTATTTTCTCTGATGAAGCTCCCTTCCGACTGTTTGGAAAATCGATTGTTTGGAGAAGAAAAGGTGAACGCTACCATGAGTCCTGTGTTGTGCCAACAGCAAAGCATCCTGAGACCATCCATGTGTGGAGTTGCTTTTCAACCAAGGGAGTGCGCTCTCTCATAATCCTGCCCAAAAACACTTCCATGAATAAAGAATGGTATCAAAACGTCCTGCAAGAGCGACTTCTTCCAATGATCCATGAGCAATTTGGTGATGATCCGTGCATTTTTCAGCATGATGGAGCACCATGTCACAAAGCAAGAGTGATAAAGAAGTGGCTCGAAGATCATTACATTTAAATTTTGGATCCGTGGCCAGGCAACTCCCCGGATCTCAATCCCATAGAGAACCTGTGGTCAGTCCTCAAAAGGCGAGTGGACAAGCAGAAGTCCACAAATTGTGATCAACTAATAAGTCAAGAATGGATCGCCATCAGTCAGGATTTGGCCCAGAAGCTAATATCCAGCATGCCAGAGCGAATTGCAGAGGTTATGAAGAACAAGGGTCAACACTGATATTGACTTATATTTTTTTTGCCAATAAAAGCCTTTAAAACTTATGATAGGCTTATCATTGTTTTTCAGTAAACATGTGGAAAAATAATCTACAAATACTGAAGCAGCAAACTTTGCAAAACTTTTGCAAAATGTATGCCACTGCCAAAACTTTTGGCCATGATTATTCACAGTCAAAACACTTCATCTGAGAAGCTCTAACTAAACATCACCATTTCAGACAATAATTTCAGCCCTCTGAAACTGCTTTGGAGAATCAGATTTTTTTGTTCCTGCTTTAGCTAAATATTTTCAGTTGTAGCACTATATATTTTTTTTTACATTGGACACTGATTTTAATGTTAGTAATGTAATCAGACTACTTTTTGATTACTTTTGACCTAACTCGTTAATCAAATAGATTTAAATAGGATAATCTTGTGCCATATTGATATAAAAATACAAAGCGTAAGAACATATATTCATTACATTACGCCAAGGTTTCCCAAACTGGGGTTTGTGAAGAAACTGCTGAGGGTTTATGAGTTTAATGAAAAGCAAATAATTAATAAAATCATTAAAAGGTCAAATTAAAATAAATATTTTTTAAAGTAAAAGCAATCAAAATAAAACACTTACTACAAAAATAACGTCAGAGAACTGTGAACTAGGCTTGCCGCGATAGACGGTGCTGACGGTGATACCGGTGTTAAGCCGCAACACCGGTTACGTCACTTGCCAACCGCTGATTTTTACTTTATTTAAACTTTGTGTCATTTAATTTATTTATTTGACATCATGTGTATTCATCCTCCAAGCTTCCTTACCTCGTTTTGTCTATTAAACTTTTACTTTCCTTATTTATGTGGTTATATAGTATATACATGTTTACTTTATTCCAGTTTTGTACACCTATTTAAATTAAACTTATGCAAGTTATTTAAATTAGGCATACCTGCATACATAGTGTATTGTATTTTATTTGTTTTGTTTAATAAAAGTTTCTATGTTTTATATCTAGGCTGAAAGTGAAGTTTTGACAGGTTTCCTTTTTGTTGTTGCATTCAAGCAATTGACGCCGAACTGCCGCTAATTCGCACGGCACTTTTAAGCTATTTAAAGCGAGGAAAAGAGGGGAAATTCAAACTAACTATAAACGAACAATTGCTTTACTCCGAATTGCAGCTATTTGAAAGTGAATGTAAAATTACAAGCTATTTGAATGCGAGGGAAAAGAAGGAACGCCCCGCCCCGGTTATACCGGTATTACCGGTGTTGTCACACGTCGATTAACCGGTGGGAAAATTTCCTCACCATCACAACCCTACCGAACATGATTTAATGTATTTATTTTAGTTAAAATAATTTATTTGATTGAATCTGTAGCTACATTTTAATGTGTTTGAAAAGCCTTCCAAAGACATAGCAATGCATGTTTAAATAACCTACTGAGTGATAATTCAAACAAAAATGAATGTGTTCATCAGTAGTTGATGCAATGCTGAAACACTTATTAAACTGAAATGATTTTTGGTAAAGCCAGTGCTAAATGCCTGGCTAAAGACTGGTCTTTGTGTGAATGTCCACAAAACTGGAAGACTTTCTCAATATATACAAGCGGTAGGTTATTTTAGAAAGGAACATTTAAGAGACGAAATAGAGCAATTAGGGAGAATCAATAAATTATGAATAATTTATTGCTATTGTGTGAATAATATGCAATCATGTAATCAATAAAAAAGTAACTGTTGTCTGATTCTCAGTATTTTAAAATGTAATTTAATCTAATTAAAAGTACTTAATTTTTGGAATCTGATTACATATTCCAGATTGCATGTAATCAGTTACTACTCAGCTCTGTGCACACACACATTCTCTTTAATGTTTCACACTCAGTGTTGGGGGTACGCATTACAAGTAACGCGAGTTACGTAATCAGATTACTTTTTCAAGTAACTAGTAAAGTAACGCATTACTTTTTTAATTTACAAGAAAATATCTTGAGTTACTTTTTCCCATTTATTGGGAGAAATCGGAAGTGCAGAGGAGTTGTGTGCGCTGTGTGAACATGATGTAGTTCTAGACTAAATGTGAATGTGCATTAATTCATCTCACTCACAAAAACAGATTCAGTATTCCTCAGAATGAATAAAAACAGTCAAATGCAAATTCAGAATATTATATAAACTTGCAATAATTAAATATGTTAAATAACACAAATGTATCTAATCCCATTTTATTAACTAATGTCTTTGCTGCTGACCTTTGATGATCCAGTTTAACCATGCTAATAAGCAAAAATGTCTTTAGATAAACTAACAATTGTGCTTAGTTTTTTTTATTGCTGAAGAGTGTTTCTTATCCTGCGTTCTACTGTACAGACGTGACTTTCTTTCATCCTGAGGTTTATTCATTTCACTTTTTGGTGTGAAAGGGCTTTTACATTTGCTATAAATAGAACTTCTTATATTAAAAACAATCAAGCCCTGCTCATATTTAAAAAGTAACGCGAATGTAACGCATTACTTTCCATAAAAAGTAACTAAGTAACGTAATTAGTTACTTTTTTAGGGAGTAATGCAATATTGTAATGCATTACTCTTTTAAAAGTAACTTTCCCCAACACTGTCCACAATTATTATTTTTGGGAGAACTATCCCTTTAAATGTGTAAATACTTATATAACACCTCACCATAATCTTTACACTTAACAAAAATGGGCAAATGTATATTATACATACATAGGCACATTTTTAACGTGGTCATCGATTTGAAAACATTCTGTCTCCTAAGAGCAAGCTTTTATAATTGCTATTAGACCTCATTTCTCCAGCAAGAGCATCCTCCAATCACAACACAGATGCAGCAGCACGTCCAGCTGGAGCCTCGCTCATAAAGGGCCCTTGTGTGGCATCAAAAGAGCTGAGAGCCGACAATGAGACTGAACTACTCGCTCTCAGAGGTGACGCCGCGTTTACTCACACCACACACACAAACACACACACACACACACACACACACACACACACACACACACACACACAGAAGAGAGATGATAATATGAATAATCCTCATCATAGAGCATCCATGTCGGCTTCTCCTTCCGCAGCAAGCGAGCGATGTGGCCTAGCAGAGACCGTGCATAATAATAAACACTCCATAACCAAATAATAACCAAACACACGGCTAGCTTAACTCGCGTTGGAGATCACGCGCAGCCTCAAACTGTTATTGATGCACATTCAATCAAAGCGGATGTGATTTGTTGCTAACGTTCACCAGAACAGGACAACAACAATGGTCGTCACACAAAGATACGTTTCACTCGGAATTATTCCAATTATGAACACAGAATGAGGCATAATAAACCACTTGAAGCGGCTAATCTTACCTTCAGTGCAGATGCTGAGTTTAATCGTGCTGTTCGTGATCAGACAAACCCGTTCAAGCGGAATCAGCTCGAAACAGACGTGAATAATCGATACAGTGAATTAGTCGGGCGCACAGACAAAAGCAGTCGAGCGCAGAGCAGTTCCCCTGATAACAGATTTACAGATTGCGAAAACATAAAAGGGCTTTATAAAATATATAAAAAGATATCAGTGAGACGCGCGGGTCTGTCCTTTCATACAGTTGTTTTGAAAGGCATTTGTGAATTTATTATCGGACATTTGCTTGGGAATTTTTCCGAAGTAGATTTAGTACCCAAAAACCTATATTTATCGTTTTGAAAATTAAATGAAGCATTATGTACAAATAAAGGTATTTTATTACTTCTAAAAATCCAAAATACCGTAAGCCTTTTAAAGCATGCAGGTGTTTTTTTAATTTTGTTTTTACATTTTTAATTGACAATCATATTGTTATTTATAATTATCAAAAATGTAATAGCTATATAACTATGTTATAATATATGTTAAAAAAAATACTACTCTTTATATAATAACCTATAACGTATTCTTACCAAAAGAGATATAAAAAAAATGTAGTAAGTTATTTATAGATTTCATACTAGACATTTTTATATCTCTTTCGGGCACAAAAATCCCAGAAATGCAAAAAAAAAAAGTGTTATCATTGTACAACCATTTAGAATTGTTTGTATCTTGTGCTTATTTAAATAAATAAATAAATGATCGGAACCTTTGGAATGCGAAAGCCGGGAAGAATTTGAGGTAACACACGCTCTTCCGGCCAACTCTGCTGTCAGTTCAAATGTGTCACTTTCTGCCATTCAGTCAAATAATCGATCGCTTCACTTTAAAACAGACCGAAGTTGAAGAGGAAAGACGACAGGCGAAATGGTGCAGCTGACGATGATTGTTCGTGTCGCCGACAGCCTGCCGCTCGCTGCATCAATGCAAGAGGACGAGCAGGTGAGAACCAGCGATCTGTATAATCGATATAATGATGATAATATCTCTATCATAGAGCAGTGGTGTGAACCCACGTCAACGCAGCAAACTACAACATCTGTACAAAGTATACATGATACATTATACAAGTTTCAGTGCCTTAGAGTCTCTGGTATTGCCATTTTGATTGTATAGCACTTTTACATAATACATGAACCTAATGATCTTTACAGTCAGGGCGAGACTTACAGAGATACCAGAGTCAAGCCAAGCAGCTTTGCCGAAAACTGAACGAGCAGAGTCCTGCGCGCTGTACTTTAGAGGCCGGAGCCATGTCCTTTCAGTAAGTACTGAGCTGACTGCCTGCTAACAGACAGGGTATAGAGTTATAATTCTATTTTAGGGAAATAGAATTAAAATGAAATGAACTTCAAAGCAATTGTGGTCATTTTAACCCTTCAGAGCCTGACTGATGAAAAAAAGACAGAAAAAAAAAGAGTTTGTGGTTGATTGACTTCACACTTCATAAACCCATCTTGTTTTCCAGTTACGTCATTGAGAAGGGAGTGTGTTACTTGGCCTTATGTGAAGCAGGATTCCCCAAGAAACTGGCGTTTGCCTATCTGGAGGACCTGGAGGGAGAATTCAGTGAGCAGTACGGGACAAAGGTCCCTTCAGTGTCACGGCCGTACTCTTTTATCGAATTTGGTATGAGACATCTTATTTATATCAGTGCGATCTGAAAGCACAATTTAAAGGGATAGTTCACCCAAAAATGACTCACCCTCGTGTTGTTCCAAACCCGAGAGATCTTCGTTCATCTTCGGAACACAAATTAAGATATTTTTGATGAAATTTGAGAGCTCTCTGACCCTCGCATAGACAGCAAGGTAACTACCACGGTCAAGGTCCAGAAAAGTACCAAGATGATCGACAAAGTAGTCCGTGTGACATCAGTGGTGCAAAGAAAACAAAAATAACGACTTTATTCCACATTTTCGTCTCTACTGCGTCACTTTGGACGCGCGTTCACGATAGTATCATGACGCGAGCGTGTGGCGGCGCTGGCGCTGATCCAGATCCGGCGTAATGACGTCAAAAAAGTATTCTCGTAGCTTGGTAACTTCACAGTTGAACCACTGATGTCACACGGACTACTTTGTCCATCATCTTGGTACTTTTCTGGGCCTTGAACGTGGTGGTTACCTTGCTGTCTATGGGAGGGTCCGAGAGCCCTCATATTTCATCAAAAATAACTTAAATTGTGTTCCGAAGATGAACGAAGGTCGAACGGGTTTGGAACAACACGAGGGTGAGTAATTAATGAAAATTTTCATTTTTGGGTGAACTAACCCTTTAACTCCCTTAAAGTTTATATACACTACCGTTCAAAAGTTTGGGGTCAGTGGGATTAGTTTTTTTCTAAATAAATGAATACATTTATTCAGCGAGGATGCTTTTAATTGCACGAATGAAGTCAAGCCTTGTCTAATGATTACAAAAGCTTTCTATTCAAACTGCGTTCTTTTTTTTTTTATGAACTTCCTGTTTTGAAATTCAGCTTTGCATCACGGCAATAAATTACATTTTCAAATATAATAAAATAGGAAACTGTTATTTTAAATAAATGCAGCCCCGGTGAGCATAAGAGACTTCTTTGTGGGTTACTTCAGCGTGCCGTTTTTATAGTATGGCACGTTTTATTGAATAAAAGTGTCCGCTACATGGCAAATTAGTTGGTTGACCGTGTAGATCAAATGATATCCCATTTGTCTCCAGACACATACATTCAGAAAACCAAAAAGTCTTACATAGACAGCAGAGCACGAAGAAACCTGGGCAGCATCAATTCAGAGTTACACGATGTCCAGAGGATCATGGTTGCTAATATCGAGGAAGTGCTCCAGCGTGGAGAAGCGTTATCTGGTGAGTGAACACATGCTGCAGCCGGTTTCAGGCTTTTGAGCTCATTTGAGGAAGACAAAACCACTTGTATTTGTAGAAGTATTATTTAGTATTCTGTCTGTTCTTTCTGCAGCCTTGGATTCCAAAGCAAGTAATCTGTCCAGCCTTTCTAAGAAGTACCGCAGCGATGCAAAGTACCTCAACACTCGGTCCACCTATGCTAAAGTGGCCGCCGGTGCCGTGATCTTCATCACACTCATCGTTTATGTGCGCTTCTGGTGGCTGTGAATGTATGTGACAAATTCAAGCAGAAACTCTCAGGGCCTCACTCACAAAAATGGCTCGGACACCAGAGAGTCTGTTCTGGCCTTAAGAGTGTGCCTGTTTGAGACACTGAATGTAGCGGTCAATGAGTTTTGTCGAGTTAATCATGCTGTTGTCTTTTTACACTTTTGTTGTAACGTATATAAGGTGTAGGTGCCTTGTATATGTTCAGGATGTTGATAACAGCTATGCAAAGTACATGTGGAGTTTATAGGAAATCACATCTGTATCTGGAGAAAAAGTTATACATCTTTGTTGGGACAGAGCCCACTATGTCAAATATATTTTTAGTTTGTGACTTGTGTAAAATGTGAAGGTGCTTTTCAAGGAACATCAGAGTAAATTCAGACAAATGAACTGTAATGGTTTATTGCTTACAATTATCATTACAAAATAGTCATACTCAACGCATTCACTCACTTAACATGGTTCAAGATGATAATTGGTCATTTATGTCTGACAGAGTATAAATATATACATTTGTTCTTTGATGAATAACAAACGAACAGCTGCTCTTGATGCACTGACCATTTCTGGTTGAAATCCACATTTCTTACTGTATTTAGACAATGAGGTCAAAGTCATCTCGCTGAAAGAACAAAAACAAAATTGTAATGTTAATGAGCAATTAGTTCAAATAGGGTTTATAGCTATTTTTAATAATTTCCTAATAGCATAAAATCAGATTCTCTCGGCGCTTATGATTACACCGTATATAAAAATGTCATTCTACAAGTTTTAGTGCCTTTAAAAACCTGTCTGATGTCAGACTATTAGTCCACACAGGGAGGGATGCATGTTATTTTTCTTAACTAATTTCATTAATAAAAGGTTTGCACACTGCTTCTTTTTAAAGAAATTAGTTTTTATTCAGCAAGGACATTTAACTGATTAGAAGTGACAGTAAAACCTTTTATATTGTTACAAGATTTCTGTTTCAAATTAATGATTTTCTTTTGAACTTTCTATTCGATGAATCTGTTCCACAAAACAACTGTTTTCAATATTGATTATAATGAGAAATGTTTCTTGAGTAAATCAGCATATCAGAATGATTTCTGAATGATCATGTGACACTGAAGACTGGAGTAATGATGCTGAAAATTCAACTTTGATCACAGGAATAAATTAAATATTTAAATATATTAAAATAGAAAAACAGGTATTAACTTACTATTATTCACAATATTACTGTTTTTACTGTATTTTAGAGCTTGGGTGAACATAATTGAGATAAGGAATTTCTTTCAAAAATGTTTAAAAATTACTGACCCCAAACTTTTGTACAGTAATGTATAAACTCTACAGGATGATTTTCATAATATACTTTAACATACCTCCTCATTGTAGTTCATGACATGTTGTTTGATCTTGGATGAATCCACCCATGTGACAAAGTCTTCCATACTCCTGTAAGTTAACAGTATTGCATAATAACGGTACATTTCAGTTGCCACAGATTCATTGAAAAGTTTATAGGTTAAAATTAACATCGTGTGGTTTTTCTTTTTTTCGTCTTCAATGGGCATTAGAGAAAAAAAAAAAAAAGGTAATGAGGGGTTTCATAACTAACCTTGTTACGAGAAAAGCAGGATCAGTGACAATCTCAGGCCCAACACGAATATCTGCTGCTCAGTCAAGAAATAGTTTCAAAGACATTTATACTAATTTAAATGAGACGAGCTTCATTTTCTTCCCAATATTACAGTTTAAAGAAATAGCTCACCCAAAAAAAAAAAACCCTCACCCCAGGATAGGGTCCTGTAGATGGGGTTGTTTCTTCATTGGAACAGAGTTGGAGAAGTGTAGCATTATATCACTTGCTCACCAATGGATGCTCTGCAGTGAATGGGTGCCGTCAGAATGAGAATCCAAACAGCTGATAAAAACATCACAATAAGCACAGAAACTCCAGCCCATCACTTAAAGGGGTTATATGACGCTATTTTAAAGATCATTAATTTGTGTATTTGGTGTAACAGAATATGTTGACATGCTTTAATGTTCAAAAAACACATTATTTTTCAAATACTGTACATTGTAGGTGCTCTATGCCCGCCTCTCTCAAACACGTTGTTTTCTACAAAGCCCCCTCCTTTGACAAGCGTGGTCTGCTCTGATTGGCCAGCTGACCTAGTGCTTTGTGATTGGCCGAACACCGCAAGCACGTGTTGGAAATGTAACGCCTCTTACCATAATCATGAGCTTCAGCTTTCGAAGTAAATATCAAGACAGTGAATAGTGTCGTTAGTTTTACCATCAGTTCAAACCAGAAAGGGGAACAGAGTCTTGTGACAGACACAGTGATGATGCAGTAAACAAGCCGCGGTTAAGACAGCTGACGTGCTATGATTCTGACAGACTGCACTCTCCTGTGATTGACCTGTTCCCCTACACACACACACACACACACACACACACACACACACACACAAAAACGGTTATTCTGCGCTGCGCCAAAACTCAGCATTTGAACAGTCAGTAGCAAATACTTAAAATAATAACAAAACATACTTACAGTCGCTGATTTAGAAGCACCAGATTGTCACAGCAAAGTCAGAAGTTACCTTTTTTGTTTTGGTGCACAGCCAGCCTGTACTCTAGGTTCAAAAAAACTGCCGTCTAAAATGCTGCACAAATTCGATAATCTGGGTGGCTGTTCTGTTGTAAGTGATCTTAAAGATTCTTAAATGCATCTACTTTTTCGGAAGGCCAAATAAAGTGCTTTCACACTGAAACACACAGCGTCTCCCTGAAATGCTGCATCAACACGACTGCTGTTCATGAAACCACGCCTTCTTTCTTTGCGTGCACATTTGGGCGGCATTATGCTAATATTTCCACATAGTGATGTAGGTTTGTGGGGGCGTGTTAGAACGAGCCGTTTTAGGTAGGCGTGGTTGACTCTTAAAATTTATAAAGAATATCTCTTTGGATTTGAGACTTTAGTCTTTGCAACTTTACAGATCTTCTTTATGCACCAAGAGCTTGTAACACTCCAAAGAGAAAGGAACAATTGAAATCGCATCATATGACCCCTTTTTAACATCGCGTGTTTGTAAGAAACAAATCCATCGTTAAGATGTTCTTACCCAAACCATTGCTCCTTGCCAAAAAGTCACAATGTAAAGGTGAAAACAGTTGATAAAAGTGAGAGGACAACAGATGATGGACCTTTTCACTGGAGGAAATGCTATTGTAGATTGTGGTTTAAAGTTAAAATGCCAAACAGTGGATTTGTTTCTTACAAACATGCAGCTTTTGGCTATACAAGACTTTAATTGACAAGAGTGGTGTGGATTATTGTGGTGTTTTTATCAGCTGTTTGGACTCTCATTCTGATGGCACCCATTCACTGCAGAGGATGAAGAACCTCCATCTGTTCTGATGAAGAAACAAACTCATCTACATCTTGGATGACCTGAGGGTGAGTAAATGTTTTTACAAATTTTCATTTTTAGCTGAACCATTCCTTTAAAACGAAATGAACATCCAGCACATTCAGAGATCAAGGAAATCTAACTATAGAAATTACAGCAAGTCATTAAATGTTGAAGCAGATAATATATACATATTAAACAGGTATAATATGTATATAATACATACATCCAGGGGCGTAATTTCCACGTTTGTGTCCCCCCCCACTTTCAAATTCGTTTGTTATGATTTTTTTAACCGCACGCGGTCATTGCCACGGAGGAGCAGGACCGAGCAGGACACAGAGACACGCGCGTCCGCGTCCAGGAACGTCGCATGCACTCTCTAAAAATAGCTCACTGAAAGTACTAATGAAATAATTAAACATTATTCAAAACATTAATGGTGAACATTTTCAACTTTATAAAATGATTCTCTCAAGTCTTGACGAACGGCCCCTATTAAACAATAAAGAAAGAAGACATATTTTTCTTATACATAGTTTCTTTTTTGGCAGAATGATCATTAATCAACTAAATTATTTCCTGGATTTTGTATCACCATAGTCCCTAAATGTATGTACATGCAGGAAATGGATTCAAATCGAAAACATTTTGTGTCCCCCCCACATCTCAAACCAAAGTTACACCCTTGCATACATCTGTATAATACAGATAACGTGTGTGGTGTGTGGTGCACTAGGGTGCAAAAAAGGGGAAGATCAGTTAAATTCCAGCAATATTCCAGACATTTGGAAATTTCAGGATTTTTAGAAAAGGTTTTAAGAAAATTACCAGAAAATTTCCCCCCTTTGCAACCTAGTGTGCATTCTTCAGTTGATTTTGAGCGGCTACGGACCGCTCGATTGAAGGTTATGGCAGTCTTCCAGGTCTGAGCATACGCAGTTTCAGCAGATTGTGGAAGCGTCTCCTGCAGGAAAAATGACAGCCCCAATCCCGGAAAAAACAGTACAGAGAAAGAACAAGAGAAGGAACAAAAAAAATTAAAGGGTCATATGATGTTGCTAAAAAAAAAAACATTATTTTGTGTATTTAGTGTAACAGAACATGTTGACATGCTTAAATGTTCAAAAAACACATTATTTTTCAAATACTGTACATTAGTGTAGGTCCTCTATGCCCGCCTCTCTCAAACGCTTCGTTTTAACAAAGCCCCTTCCTTTGACAAGCGCAGTCTGCTCTGAATGGCCAACTGACCCAGTGCATTGTGATTGACCGAACAACACAAGCACACGTCGGAAATGTAACGACCCTTACCATAATCACGAGCTTCATCTTTCAAAATAAATGTAAAGACAGAGCCGAAAGGGGAACAGAGTCACGTGACAGACACAGTGATGAAGCTGGTATGTGTTTGCAGTACACAAGCCACGGTTAAGACAGCTGACTCCAATGTGATGTGACCCCCCCTCTCTCTCGCTCTCTCTCTCTATAGCTCACACACGCCGCGCGCGCGCCTACACACACAACACACACACACACACACACACGATTGCGCAAAACTCCGCATTTGAACAGTACATAGCAAAATACTTAAACTAATAAAAAATCAGTAGCTGATTCAGAAGCGCCAGATAGTCATAGCAAAGTCAGAATTACCTCCACTCCTAGGTTCACGAAACGGTCGTCCATAAAATGCATTGCTGTTCTGTTGTAAATGATCCTAAAGATTCCTAAATGCATCTACTTCCGGAAGGCAAATAAATTGCTTTTGCTTTCGTCTAGAAACACACAGTGTCTCCCTGACATTGCTGCTTCAACACTAACTGCGTTTACTGAAACCACAACTTCTTTATTTGCGTGCACATTTGGGCAGCATTATGCAAATCTCCCAACACAGTGAGGTAGATATGTGGGGGTGGTTAGGACGAGCTGGTTTAGGGGGGCGTGCAGAGTCTTAACTTTGATAAAGAATATCTCTTGGTTTGAGACTTTAGTCTTTGCAACTTCAGGGATCTTATCTATGCACAATCAGCTTGTAACACTCCAAAGAGAAAGGAAAACTTGAAATCGCATCATATGACCCCTTTAAACTATTTTCCTGCAACTTAACTGATGTTAAGCACGTCGTGTTGGTTCGATTTACACCTTATTACAACGTCCATGATCAAATGTTGCAGAGCATCTTACCTGCAGAATGCAGATGCACAGACTTCATTCGTAAGAGAGAGGTTCTGTTTGGTGGGGACCAAACCGACACTGTAACTGCAAGACAAGAAGAAAATACATGCTGTCTTTAGACACGACTGCAGCTCAGGTGTCCACAAATCAGCCAGAGGGTCCCAAACTTACAGTTTTTCCAAGAAAAGGGCTGTGCTTTGAGCTCTGAAACCATCCTTTTCGTCCAAGTCCCGTATTTTCTGTGCCAATTCTCTGATATTTCGACTAAGTTTGTTGTATCTAACGAGAGATCATAAACGTATTAGATTCATAAGTCAGGTTTTGGCTGAAGACGGACACTATCATTCACTTCCACTAAAATATATACATAAAATAAATATTTTCTTAAGACATACACACATACTAGGTTAAGTTATTTTCTTTACTTACTTGGTGTAATCTTCTCTCTTCTCAATATGATATTTTCTCAACACTTTAACCTCGTGTAAATTGTTGTCAACCTCCCAGTTAATAAAGTCGACTTTCTTCAAGAGTTTCTGCTCGTGAAATTTCAATTTGCGAACCATTTTGCCAATAAGACCGACTATATATTTATCACAACGCGTGTTGTTTTTTTTCTCTAGTTAGCTTTCACACGCGTGCTTTTCATTCACTGTGTTTTACTGTAAGGAATGCGCGGCTGCTTAGTGCGCCACTGCCGCCCAGCGGTCAGGAGGAGAAAGACAACAACATTAATATAGTGATACATATTCACAATAATAAAATGAAAGTGTAATGCATAATACGCATAATATAAAGCATACTTTGTGTTTTTATATAGTTAAATGTTAGTATATTTCTCTGTTTTACTTAATATTTTATCTTAATCATTGTTCAACGTTAAATCCTTGTGTACTTTACCCAAACTCGAGCAACCACACACACTCACATCATGAATAAAGGTAAATGCAAGGCAAAAAGTCGGTTAAATATACTGACAACTGAATTTTAACATATACATTTTAATCTAAAATCTTAACGATGAATAAAAAGTTTCATGTCCGCGCATTCTTGTAAAAAATGTATAGCCGGAATGCACTAAGTCTAAATAATAATAACTATTATTAGTAAATGATATTTCTACGTCAAAAAATCCAGTAGTACTAAATTAAGCAACAAACAATAAAGCAAAAGCAAGGCAAGGCAGTTAGTTAGGCTATATAGCAATTTAATCAAAATGGTACCAAACGTGTGTTTAGGCTACATAAAAATGATTTAAAATAATCATAATATAAAGTTCCGTCAAATGATTACTCGCAATGAATCGCATCAAAAATAAAAGTTGTTTACATTACTTATGTGTGTGGTATATATATATAATTATATATACACACACACACACACTACAGTATATATTAAGAACTATGGACAGGTACTACTAATTCATATTAATTTATTGATATAAATCAATATAGAGGGCATATATTAGTAATATATAAATGTATGTTGGGATATAATAGATAATAACAGTACAACACACAAGTTTATTAAACACAAACTTTTATTTTGCAAAATGATTAATCACGTTAATCGACTCGACACACTAAAAATAACTAACTAAAAAAATATTTATAAATATTACCAAACAGGTGCATTTCATTCATGAGTAATGAATCATTTATAGATTTCTCTTACAGTTTCTTAGCATAAGTAAAGTTGCATTAAAGAAAATTAATTAAAAATAAGAAAATTAATTAGAATATCACAATAAGTTTTTTAACAAATACTATTTTTTTTTGCACAGAAATTATGTGATTTACTTATTAATATTTTAACAAATTGGTGCAGATTACAGAAACTATTATTTTTCTTTCAGATATTCATTCAAATGATGGTAGTTTTATTTCTACTTGTTTTCTGGGTACATTTCAAGTCAACCTACTTTTAGAATGTTCTGCTGATGTAAAACCCCATTAATATTCCCAATACTGTCAAAATGAAAATATTATTTTTGTTTAAAAAAGAAAAGAAAAAGAAATCATGCAATACACACCCATTACTGTAGATGTCACTAAGCAAAAGCCCATCTCCATTTGGAAAGTTTAGGTGAAACTGACAGTTTGACGCGACACAGTAACATGACTGTCAAACATAGTTTCTGTTACGCTGGAAGTATGGCTGTGACTGTGCTTGAGGAAGTACTCGTTTTATATGAAATGAATGAGATACATCAGTCAGAGCTGCATTTCTCATGGACTCCACGCGCTACACATCTGAGCTGCACTTGTGAGACCAGGTACAGTAACGTTACATACTAAACATCTTCATTGTTTTGCTGATAGGACAGAAAGTAACTTCACCATTTGTACATTTAATAAACTCCAGGTTAAACACAAAGGAGGGTTTGTGACAGAGATCAGATTGATATGACACTGAGGTGAAGCTTCTCACATTCAAAAGCAGGTATGTTACACTTTCAGGTTACAGTGGTGTAACGTTAGTTGCAGGTAGACACTTTCCTTTCTTTATATAAACAATTGATGGTCATTTGCTTGGAAATACGGAGGTTGGGTCAGAACATGACAAAAGGGCTAGGTCTGAAATAATAGACTCTCTGAGTAAGTGCTTCTTTTGAATAAGTAGTTACTTTGGGGCTGCTAAATGTAATCTGTATTTACTACATGCGGGACCTAGCTGTACCAAGTGTGCTTTACTGCCTTTCACAACTCCTCTCCTGTGGCCTCCTGGGATAGTAAAGTGTCCTGTGTTCTGAAGATTTGTGCTACCTCCCATTAAAAAGATAGGTAGCACAAATCGATAGTGGAAAATGTTACCTATCATATTGTGCTATCAGCATCTTATTCATGTGGTTTGAGGCTTTTTTTAATGTCCATACCTACCCCTACCCTAAACCTACCCGTACGCTTAAAACAATGTAAATATATTTTAGGTAGCACAATCTGATAGGTAACATGTTTCGTCGGTACACCGGCGGATGCACGCTTCAGAATCTCATACGAAGTAGTTAATCCTCAGTTTTGGGAATACTGTGAATTCTACTGTAGCATACTGTTTTCTCCCTACTATACAGTGGGAAGTATGCAATTTCAGGAAAGTCAGCTACTTGTTATTGCCAGTGAACTGCATCTGAATATGCATACTTTCTTACAGTAGGCAAAAAGTATATAAAAAGAGTAGTATTGTCCGTATTCACAGTCGTCATGAAACAGTAGGAAAAAAAGTAACCGGGTGAAGGAATACCTTGAGATTCTGATCTGATGGACACTTTACAATCCCATGATGCCACTGGAGAGGATTTAGGTGTATTTGACTTAAAGGGTCATATGATGTGATTTCAATGTTTCCTTTCTCTTTGGAGTGTTACAAGCTCTTGGTGCATGAAGAAGATCTGTAAAGTTGTAAAGACTAAAGTCTCAAATCCAAAGAGATATTCTTTATAAAAGTTAAGAGTCAACCACACCTACCTAAAACGGCTCATTCTAACACGCCCCCACATATCTACGTCACTATGTGGAAATATAAGCATAATGCCGGCCAAATGTTCACGCAAAGAAAGAAGGCGTAACTTTTATTCTAGCTGTTGTAGTTTGTGTATTGTTGCTCGCCGACACCATGTCGTGGGAAGGCGCTGTGTGATTCGTTTGAAAGCGAAACTACTTTGTTTGGTCTTCACAAAAGAGGATGATATCCGCTTCGTCATGCCTGGAGCTTGATCCGTTTTTTTTGTTTTTTTTTGGGTGTCTGGGTAGCTGAGGGAAGCATTCAATTTCGCGCGGGACGCCGGATCGGCTCTCACCGGGCGAGCGGCGCAAGCCTGGGTTGTCACATGTGGTGGCCGCAAGCCTGCCGGACGCTCCTTCGTCGAATCCGCCGGCCGCGACGTTCTCAAGCCCACCCGTCTCTGCTCACTCTAGCCCACCGTGTGTGACACTGCGTTTCGTTGTGAAAGCGAAACTACTTTGTTGGTCTTCCAAAAGAGGACACGACTAGAACTCAGTGGTTAAGTTGTATTTACAACACTGGTTCAGAACAACTGTCAACCCAAATATTCAGATGTGGGCAGCACATTTTATGGAGGACTGTTTCCTGATCCTGGTAGAGTAGACTACAATGCCGGCTGTTCTGACTCAAAGACTGTAAGTACGTTTTTTATATATAAAGAATTTGCCACTGATGATTCAAAAGCGAGTTTTTTGGGCAGTGTAGTGTAGGGCTTGTTGTTTGTCATTTCTCGATCACAAATGCAGACATGGTTTTAATGATTACGCGGCGCGATGCAACGCAAAGCATAAAAAGACAGTATAAGTCATTATAATTCAGTTTTTTTGAAAAATTATGTCCTCATTGGATGACACAAATGCCTCGTTTATAATGGGTTTTCATGTTTTTGTCTCGTCGCTCCGGCCGGACACGGCATCACAGTATGGTGAGGGGCGTAACATTTCCGTCACACGCTTGAGGTATTCGGCCAATCACAACGCACTAGATAGCAGGCCAATCAGAGCACACCTCACTTTTAAGAACGATGAGCTTTGTAAAAATCGACGCGTTTCAGAAAGGCAGGGCATAGAGGAGAAACAATAATGTACATTATGTGTAAAATAATGTGTTTTATGAACCTTAAACCGCATAAACAAATTTAATTACACCAAATACACAAAATAACGTACTTTTTAGCAACATCATATGACACCTTCTGCACTGCCATACAGATGGAATGATGTCTGACAAATGCATTCTGGTTAGAAATTTTCGATTCAAGTACCGTGAGAGCAAGATGAGACTAGCTGTCTAGGTCGAGAGCTGCAGTTGCCCCAAATCAACAACACACCTTATTGGCCAGACTCTCTGATGACAGCGATGACCTGTGTTTCATGTTTATTCTGACACCTTCGGTTCTACTTACTCACACAAATCTGCGTTGTTATAACAGTAGAAACCTTTTGTTACTTTAACGTTATATTGTGTCATGTTTATCAAAACTGATAAAAATATACCCCTCTTTATTGGCATCTGAATAGTAGTGGCTTATATCAGTGGTGTCATACCCGATCCGGAGGCGCCCCAGCCTCCCACACCTGATCTAGCTAATCAAGTCCTTCAAGTTTATTTGAAAACTGTTGGAACAAGGTTGGAACTAAACTCTGCAAGTTTGACACCCTTGGCTTATGTTAAAGTGCCCCTATTATGCAATTTTAAGGTTCCTAATATTGTTTTAAGTGTCTCCTACAATAGGTTTACATGCATGCAAGGTCACTTTTGTTTTCTCAAAATATGCATTTAATATCACCTAATTTGCACGATCTCACAGAGTAGTTTGAAGCAGTTCTAAGATTAAAACCCTCCTTTCTGTGAGCCTACATTGCTCTGATTGGTCAGATGGCCCAGTCTGTTGTGATTGGTCTCCCGCATACAGTGTGTGTCGGAAACATAGACTGTAAAAAAACATGGACATAGTGTACGTGACGTCAACCGTAGGTTTCTGAAGACCATTTTTGAAGCCTAAAGTGGGCGGAGCCGGCCGTCGCCATCTTGGCTGTGCATCACTCCTGGATAATCGAAAATGGGTAAAGAGGCAGGACATGGGTGGAGCTGGTTGCTGAAACCACGCCCGCCTAGCTCGACGGTGGTGATGGTGGCAATCTACCCGTCACTAAAGTGGCCACGCCCTTAATTATGCAGAACTTTAAGGGCTCCTTTTAAATTTATTTTTGAAATTTAAAATGGATGAGTTTTTAGACAAAAATTCACCCTCCTCACAGTTGTCATGAAGGGAAAAAAACACTTTTTGTACCAGGCTGTAAACATATTTTTTTCTGCTGTAAAGTTGGGCATTTTAACATGGGGAGTCTATGGGTTTGACTCCCTTTTGGAGCCAGTCTCTAGCGGCCAGTCGATGAATTGCAGTTTAAGTCACTTCCGTGTTGTTTTCAAGAGAGAGGTTGCGCTTGGGTCGGAAACGATACGCCCATTGCCATAGCTCCATATTTTGAATACTCGATAGAAAAAGTAAACATCTATTATTTATCATACTTATTGGTTGGGATTCAGTGGAGCAGCTGGTCCAAATAAACTTGGTACTGAGCTCATCTTTCAAGAGCAAGTGTTTGTGAATCCCACGTTGAACTCCCCGAGATTAGAGAAGTAGTCATCAGTAAAATGACATGTTTGAGGGCGGGGTCAAGTTGTTTGCAGCCAGTCAGCGTAGAGCATAGGCGGGCATTATGCAAATGTGTTACCCTGTGTCGTGTAGCCATCACAGAAGTGGGATTCAAATTCCTGACGACTCGTTCAGGCTGTTCAGAGTTGATTCTTTCTTTTGGGAGACAAAAACTTTTTATCGTGCACTTTCAGCTTTACAGCTTTGCAGATCGTTTACATTCACATACAGCTACTTTACACACTACATGAAAGGCAATATTTTCGAAATGTCATAATAACTTTAAACTTTTAACTTTATTCTTGTATACAGGCGCTGTATTAAAGGGGTCATATGATGCTATTTTAAAGATCAGTATTTTGTGTATTTGGTGTAACAGAATATGTTGACATGCTTTAATGTTCAAAAAACACATTATTTTTCACATACTGTACATTATTGTAGGTCCTCCTCTATGCCCCGCCTCTCTAAAACACGTCGTTTTCAACAAAGCCCTCTCCTTTGACAAGCGCAGTCTGTTCTGATTGGCCAGCTGACCCAGTGCATTGTGATTGGCCGAACACCACGAGCACACGTGGAAAGTAAAGCATTACCATAATCGCAGCTTCATCTTTCAAAGTAAATATCAAGACTAATATATCAATATATTAGTTAATAACGGTCAAAGTATCTTAACTTAACTTAAAATATCAAGTTAATAATGTTGTTAGTTTTACCATCAGTTCAAGCCTGAAAGGGCTACATTTGAACAGTCAATAGCAAATACAAAAACTAATAACAAAACAGTAGCTGAATCAGAAGAGCCAGATAGTCATAGCAAAGTCGGAATTGACCCTTTTTTTTTTTTTAAAAATAGCCTTTGTGCACAGCCAGCCTTGTACTCTTCTAGGTTCAAAAAACTGTCGTCAATAAAATGCGTTGCACAAATTCGAACATCAGGGTTGTGCTGCTCTGTTGTAAATAAATCTTAACCAATGATTCCTAATAGCATCTACTTCCGGAAGGCCAAATAAAATGCTTTTGCCTAGAAACACACAGCGTCTCCCTGACATGCTGCTTCAACACTACTGCTGTTCATGAAACCACGCCTTATGCTAATATTTCCACATAGTGACATAGATATGTGGGGGCGTGTTAGAACTAGCCGTTTTAGGTAGGCGTGGCTGACTCTTATTAAATTTTATAAAGAATATCTCTTTGGATTTGAGACTTTAGTCTTTGCAACTTTACAGATCTTCTTTATGCACCAAGAGCTTGTAACACTCCAAAGAGAAAGAAAAACTTGAAATCGCATCATATGACCCTTTTAAGCAGAACATAAATTACTGAATGAAAAGTTTCTGTTGCTTCATGAAAAAGTCTGAAAAGTCTGTGAATTTGACAAATATTGCATTTAATAAAGTTCACCTGTGATGAAACAAGTGTCACTAGAGTAACAGAAAGTGTCCAACTTCACGGCTTTCCCTTTATAATATATATGAAACACTTAACGGTACTCAAATAAGTACATTTTGTAAAAAAAATTATTATACTCGAAAGTATGCAATTTCGAACACAGCCTAGGTAGTATTTGGGAAGGGGCATTGCACTTCTAGACAGTATTTGATTGGAAAAAAAATTGTTCATTCCTGTGAGTGCCAGACACTCATTCTTGAAAGTGAAGGAATGTAAATTTTAATTGTGAATATCTGTTAAACATTACAGTAGCACACTGGTTCTCAACAACTTTCCTGGAGCCCCCCAGCATTGCACAATTTACATGCCTCCTTTAGGGCTGCAACAAATGATTATTTTGATAATCGATTAACCTAACGATTAATAGAACATTTAATCGACTAATCGCTGATTATTTCACGGATTAATCAGTAGGCTTTGATCAATTATTCAGCTTTTACAATTAGTTAAAATATTGAGTTAAACATATTCTAACTAATAAATAAAACAAGGTAATCACTTCAGCTTTTGAAAATGTCAAGCAATTATATTACTATTATTCAATTACAATTATTATACAATTATTATTTACAGTACAATACAATAAATATATTAAGTGCACAAAATGACTGACTGAATAATGCATCAATCTACCTAACATCTCCTTTTGTAAGTCATATGGAACCAAATAAAGGTAAGTGAGAGTTAGATTGAGCTTAAATTTATGCAAACCGAACTATCACTGTAATATGATTTATTTTTTTTCATTCACTAATAAAAAGATTTTATCATTAACTAACTCCACGCTGGACAGCTGCTTTATAGCAGGACATCAAGTTGTAATTCTAACTGAAAGCAACACTGATACTCTTTTTTTTGTTAAATACTGTAAAGCTGCTTGCCTTAAATCAATCTATTGTATAAAGGCCTATATAAATAAACATGACATGACTGGAGTGCCGAATTGCTGGTTCAGAGGATTTTCTTTTTCCTGAAAATTCAAGTTAATGTTATTGCATTGGGCTAAAACTTTCTGATTTCGCTCACACAGGGTACAGCAGCTTACCAAATTTTTTTTAATGTTGCATGATATACAGGTACTAAAAAAGTATTGCAATACCCCACTGTTGAAAATGGTACAATTTCTAATTTTATTAGTACTGGGGTTGTGCCCAATTTCGACCCCCTGCTAAATTATTACCCCCCTCGTTAAAGTTGCTACCCGATTGCCTAATCCTAAAGCCTCAGGGGGTCAGAATTGGGCACAACACCAATACTTTAAAAATGACAACATTTTAATAAGAGTTGTGAGTGCATATATCTGTGGAGCACAGGACTGCTTGAAGATACTGACACATTACAGAGGTACGCATGAATGAGAAAATAATGCATTAATGAGAAAATAAAGCACAGGAGGTGCATGATGGTACAACAAGCACAACAAGCACGAAAATGAACTTGCGGCTCTCATGCTGACTGACAGCCATATGAAGCTGTGAACAGTTAGCGGCTCTCTCAGTCAGCATGTGATCACCAGTTCAGATGTCTTTCGTGTCTTATTGCGCTTAAAGGTAGGGTAGGTGATTTCGGAGAGGCTAGCAATAGTAAGCTAGGTTTGAAAGCATAAGATCCCACTCTCCCTGCAAATCACTCACCAAAGCCACGCCTCCTCCAAAACACATGAACATGCACAGGCAGACCAGAGGCTAACCAACGACATGATGAGAGACGGCGATGGTGGAGGGTTGAATGCAGCGCTGTCAGATTACCTCATGTCTCATTCACCGGTGAGAAAAAAATTACGTACCAAAAAAAAAAGCGGTGGGCATAAATATTACAATAATAACGTCTTCCATTCTCACTCGGTTTGCAATAGCGTAATGGAACGTGCTGATGACGTATCGAGTGTGTGGAGGTATGCAATTACATGCGTTCACAGGCAGGTAGGTCAGAGAGAGAAAAAACACACACAAAATGCACCTTGTATAAGTGACATTTTATTATTACGTTCAGAAATAATGTAAAATACCTTTAAATAAAAAATGTTAACATAAAAAAATTAAAGTTTTTAGTGCCCCTCACTCTACAACAAACCTTTTAAATTTAAAGGGGACATTGGATGCAAAATTCACTTTTACATGGTGTCTGCAGAGGAAATGTGTTCTTAGCAGTGTGTGGACAAAACAAAAATGTGTACTTTCTTTATTTAAAACTTGAGATGCAGTGGGATGGGGAAAACTGCCATAAAGTCTTGAGACATGTTTTTTTAAAAGTTGAACTTACATAAATTTTACATAGCTTTCTAAACATGCGTCTCTCTTGTGCGAGACGCGAGTGCAATGGTGAAAGATGTCCCTCTAGAAAATGCGATAAATAATACGCGTTCTGTGTGAACGGCTTGGTTTCGGTTTTGACGTAACATCTTCCCCGCATTGATTGTTCTTTTTTTCTGTAATATTTTGAATAAACAACGTAGCAGCGCCGCAGCGTAACAAAAGCATACTAAATTGCAAAGGCACTTACAAACCCGATTCCAAAAAAGTTGGGACACTGTACAAATTGTGAATAAAAACAATGCAATGATATGGAAGTTTCACATTTCAATATTTTATTCAGAATACAAGACATATCAAATGTTTAAACTGAGAAAATGTATAATTTTAAGGGAAAAATAAGTTGATTTTAAATTTCATGGCATTAACACATCTCAAAAAAGTTGGGACAATGCCATGTTTACCACTGTGTTGCATCCCCTCTTCTTTTTATAACAGTATGCAATCGTCTGGGGACTGAGGAGACAAGTTGTTCAAGTTTAGGAATAGGAATGTTGTCCTATTCTGGTCTAATACAGGCTTCTAGTTGCTCAACTGTCTTAGGTCTTTGTCGCATCTTCCTCTTTATGATGCGCCAAATGTTGGGTGAAAGATCTGGACTGCAGGCTGGCCATTTCAGTACCCGGATCCTTCTACGCAGCCATGATGTTGTAATTGATGCAGTATGTGGTCTGGCATTGCCATGTTGGAAAATGCAAGGTCTTCCCTGAAAAGAGACGACGTCAGGAGGGAAGCATATGTTGTTATAAAACTTGAATATACCTTTCAGCATGATGGTGCCTTTCCAGATGTGTAAGATGCCCATGCCACACGCACTCATGCAAAACCCATACCATCAGAGATGCAGGCTTCAGAACTGAGCGCTGATAACAACTTGGGATGTCCTTGTACTCTTTAGTCCGGATGAAATGGTGTCCCAGTTTTCCAAAAAGAACATCAAATTTTGATTCGTCTGACCACAGAAAAGTTTTCCACAGTCCATTTTAAATGACCCTTGGCCCAGAGAAAACACCTGCGCCTCTGGATCATGTTTAGATATGGCTTCATTTTTGACCTATAGAGTTCTAGCCGGCAACGGCGAATGGCACGGTGGATTGTATTCACCGACAATGTTTTCTGGAAGTATGCCTGAGCCCATGTTGTGATTTCCATTAAAGTAGCATTCCTGTATGTGATGCAGTACCATCTAAGGGCCCGAAGATCACGGGCATACAGTATGGTTTTCCGGCCTTGACCCTTACGCACAGAGATTGTTCCAGATTCTATGAATCTTTGGATGATATTATGCACTATAGATGAAGATAACTTCAAACTCTTTGCAATTTTACTCTGAGAAACTCCTTTCTGATATTGCTCCACTATTTTTCGCCGCAGCATTGGGGGAATTGGTGATCCTCTGCCCATCTTGACTTCTGAGAGACACTGCCACTCTGAGAGGCTCTTTTTATACCCAATCATGTTGCCAAATTGACCTAATAAGTTGCAAATTGGTCCACCAGCTGTTCCTTATATGTACATTTAACGTTTCCGGCCTCTTATTGCCACCTGTCCCAAATTTTTTGGAATGCGTAGCTCTCATGAAATCCAAAATGAGACAAAATTTGGCATGACATTTCAAAATGTCTAACTTTCAACATTTGATATGTTATCTAAAATTTGATATGTGAATAAAATATAAGTTTATGAGAATTGTAAATTATTCCATTCCTTTTTTAACTCACAATTTGTACAGTGTCCCAACATTTTTGGAATTGGGTTTGTACATTGTCGTCGCATTTCATGCGCCACTGATAAGGCTGCCTGACGCACACCTAAGAATGTGGATTTTTATTTTAAATTCAAAATTAGATTTTTTTGACAGCCCTAGTGGACACAACCACCCTACAATAATAAGAATCCATTCATTCCTTTTTTAAATCCCCCCCAAAACCTAAAGTCTCAATATCAAGCCGTTTGATTTTTCTGAGCAAGTGTGACGTCATTTTGACTCAGGCACTGCCCACGACTGATGGGGACGTTCCAATATTAGATATTTCCACCCTCCGGCAGATTGTACGCTGTGCACCCTTTTTGCAGGTGTTTTTTAGTTGGATGTAAAAGTGAACATAAGTGTCTTCATTTTTCCCGACATCAGAGTCACTGAGGATGCAGTGGATTAGTTTGGTTTTTGATGGTAATGCGCCACCAAATACACAAAAACGGAAGAGAGGAGCAGTAGCTCATTATCATTTAAAGAGACATGCACCAAAACGGGTCACTGTAAACAGAGCTGTTTTTGACAAGGTAAAAAGAGTGTTGTTTTACACGACCATTGAGGAATTTTAACAAAGTATGTTACAGACATTTCATGAAGACCCTAAAGAATCTTACCAACTTGTGGAAAATGGGCATCCAATGACCCCTTTAAAAGTATCAATTAGATTTAGGTTTTTAACAAAGTTTCATTTTTTTTTTTTTGAAGGTTCATATCTGGTTTCAGAGATATTGGGAGCTCAGTGTGGCTCAACAATTAAATTGTTAAATTGTACACATTTTCAGTGGTCAAAAACCAAATGTGGGTCTCTCTGCATACAGCTAATACTTTTTTCCCTTTTAAAGTGGAATGTCTGAAGAACAAAATAATGTTGAAATTAGAAATGCATCTTGTTTTCCTCTATCAAAACAATGGTATAGCACCTACCTACTTGGAGTGCATATATTGTCTGCATGCCTCACTCAGGAGTTGCATAACTCAAAGATCTAATAGTTTGATGATACTGAATGTGATATTGATCTCTTTGAAAAATGTAGAGTTTTTGTTTTTGATGATTTGATCTATGGGTCAAAGCAAAGATGTGCCTTGGGGACTATATCAATTAAATTTACCAAAGTGCTGTATAAAATAGAAATTTATAAATGTCAAAAATGCGTGAAAGTAAGAGTTCCATCGTTCATTCAGGTAACAAAGATATTTATAAAAACTAAACATACTTGTTCTGACTTGTACTTATTAAAATATATAAAAGAAAAATTGATCATACTAAATTTTATTATATTTAAAATTATAAAATTGTTGCTGATAAATGGGTAAAACCTAGTGGTTTGAAGGATAGTGTTCAAAGATTGGTAAAGATTTAAAAGGACAATGAATTAGTTTTTGGGGGACTGCACTGTGATCCTCAAATAGAGTTTTTTAATGTCATCTGATGATTCTGGTTCTAAATATTCCTGACAAGATTTATAAACTATTGTTACACTATTTTTTTTGCTGTAAATCATGGTAAAAATGTTTGATAGCCATTATTTTTTGCTCAGAATTTTTTTTATTAAACAAGACACAAGGAAAAAAAACTGTAAATCTGTATTAAACTTGTCTCATTTGATGCTTGAAAAACCCTTTTCGTCTTTCTCCCATACATATATTCACGTTGCATTTGAATTTAAGAAGAACTGCGGCTTTATAAAGTGGGATGCATTTAGGAAAATCTTTTGTGTGTTTGGATGTTTAATGAATTGTTCGTAAGGCAAAATTTTGAAAATTGTCATGCGTTCACAATTAGGGTCATTATACGCACGTCTTTATAACTGAGGCCTCTGGAGGTGGTGGGGGGCATCTCAATGGACAGGAGTCATTGAGTTGTCGTCCTGCACACAAGAGGAGGATTGTGTGGTTCTCCCCCCTCACCACAGCCTCATCGCTGCATAAGGCCGCTTGTGTGTGCTGTGCGCCCCACCTCTGGCCAGCCTTCTCAATCACACCCAAACCTTCTGCTTGCCAAGTCATATTTGCATTGATGTAAATCTATTAAATTAAAACTTCAATGACCTTGAGACTCCATTTGTCTTAATCGCTCTGCTTTGCAGCTGGCTGTGTGTAAATAGTTTTTTCCTTTGTGAAAGCAGAACTGCATGATAATATAGAATTGCAACACATCCTTCTATCATCCGGCTATGTGTCAGTGGGTGTGGCTCATGTTGGCCTCTTTGCTCTTTACTCAAGTCTGATGCATGCTTTCTCAGTACATGCACTGTATCTTCTGAAATACAGCTGCTCAAAGAGACTGAATGCAAACTCAGCAATGGCAGCGCTGTGATGGTTTTAACTGGGGTGAGTGAGGATTATTGATCTGTGAAATTATCAGAGTTACTGTATATATATATATATTGTAAAGACGTGGACTCTCAAGGCATGATATATGAGAGCTTAATTAATGCCATAGTGCATGAATATGCATGAGAATGAAAACATTCACAGTGCTACAAAATATTTATATTTCAAATAAATGCTGTTCTTTCTCAAATTTCTATTCATCAAGGAGTCCTGAAAAAAGTATCACAAAAATATTAAGCAGCACATGCTTTCAACATTGACAATAATAACTGTGTCTTGAAAAGCAAATCAGCATATTAAAATGATTTCTGGTCATGTGACACTGAAGACAGCTTTGCCTTCACAGAAATAAATTTAGTAAATTAATAAATTAATCAGCAGATGTTAAAACATGTATTATTATTAAATATAATGAATTACATGAATAAGAATATTAACAAATTAAACTTTTCAATTCAATAATGTTTACCAATATTAGAGTTTTACTATATTGGTATCAATAAATCCGACTTTGAGCATAAGAGATACAAGATGTAATGTTTTCAAAAACATAAAAATAATCTACTGACCAAAAACATTTGACTTGGAGTGGGGAATATTATATATTATATGAGGGGCTGGACAAGCCATACATTTGTACTCTCACATACTTACATTCTCCTTTCACATGCATACATTTCTACTCTCTCACACACACACACAATTCAATCAATTAAAGTTATTTGCTATAGCGCTTTACGATACAAAACATTGCAAAAGCAACTTTACAGCAACTTAAGTTCTACAATAGTTTAGTGGTTAGCTTATCAGTGGGGCTGTCAGTTAAGACATATGGCAGAAAAAATATCAAACTTACGCAAAAAACAATTAAAATTAATTTAAGACGTAATAAAACAGACGTTGAATAATATTAACAGCAATTATTATGATGCAATCAAACATATAGCAAAGTTGGTAGTTCTGTATGTTGTTTCAGGATTGGCATCATCTGAGGTCCCTTGAGGGTTTGGCATCATCTCTTCTCAGGTGTTCTCTGGATCAGAACTGAAGATTGTGTAAATCCTCGTACCACGGGAGATGGCAATCCCAGCAAAAAACAGAGAAAAAAATAGAGACATAATTAGCATAGCTGATGTTCCAACCAAGCAAAATTGATTTGATTAACCCAAACTAAAGAATAATAATGACGTGCATTTGATCAGATAAAACTGCAGTACAAGATTATTATTTGAATGCTTGGCCAAAGAGAAGTGTCTTTAATCTAGATTTAAACAAAGAGAGTGTGTCTGAACCCCGAACGTTAGGAAAGGCTATTCCAGAGTTTGGAGCCAAATGCGAAAAAGCTCTACCTACTTTAGTGTACTTTGCTATCCTAGGTACTACCAAAGTCCAGAGTTTTGCGACCTTAGGGAGAGTGATGGATTTTAGCGTGGTAGAAGACTAGTTAGGTACTCAGGAGCTAAACCATTTAGGGCCTTAAATGTTAGTAATATTTTGTAACTGATACGGAACATAATTAGTAGCTAGTGAAGAGACTTTAAAATTGGGGTAATATGATAATATTTTCCTGACCTTGTAAGGACTCTAGCCTCTGCATTTTGGACTACCTGTGGCTTGTTTATTGAGGATGCAGGACAATCATCTAGCAGTGCATTACAATAGTCCAGTATAGAGGTCATGAATGCATGAACTAGATTTTCTGCATCAGAAACAGGTAACATGTTTCGTAGCTTGGCAATGTTTGTAAGATGGAAGAATGCTGTTTTTGTAACGTGGGAAATATGATTTTTAAAAGACAATTTGCTATCTAATATAACACTCAGATTTTTGACTGTAGAGGAAGTAATAGTACACCTGTCTAGTTGCAAATTGTATTCCAAGAGATTCTGTGTACTGTCTTTGGTCCAATAAGTAATATCTCTGTTTATCTGAATTATCGAAAATTATCGGTCATCCAATCTTTTAAATTTTTAAAACACTTTGTTAGCTTAGATAATTTAGAAGCTTCATCTGTTCTTGTTGAGATATATAGTTTAGTATCACCAGCATAACAGTGGAAACTAATCCTGTACTTTCAGGATGAAGATTTGGGCACTCCAATTTACTGGTGATAATTGAAGATGACTCCCCTTTAAATGAACAAAGGGTTAGCGATCGGACGGGTAGGATCTAACCATCTTAATGCCTGCTTGGGAATACTGTATTAGGGTGGGCCGATAGACGCTTTGCCACTGTCCATCGCCAATAGCTGACAGCATCATGACTGTTAAGATGAACATGTGAACCCCCCCCCTCTCCGCAATACGCCGCCATCCAGTCGGTGTCGGAAACGGAAAGGAGTGTAATACGGAAAAAAGGAGGGAAGAAATAGCCTACGAGGATGGGCGGATAAAAAAACTATTCAGTACGTTTTTCTCGCGTACGTTGGGTAAGGATAGGGGCTGTATATAAAACAAAAAATGCGGGCATCAGGGACAAGCTCTGATACCGCTTGCGAATTGCGAGCTCTCATTGGACTTTCACTAAAATTAGATTGTGATCACAAGGACTCTATACGATGGAGGGCTGTCCTTACCACACCATTTGAACAAGATTAGATGTTGTCATTGGTGCTAAAGGTCTGCAAATCATTCGCATCTCTATGCGAAATTGCTCCACCTGTGTATGTGAAAGTGAACTTTCAGGCACTGTAAGCAACAGGTAACAGAGGAGGGCGGGTATTCCTGACAGGATGCAACTCTGTACAAAACGTAAGTGATCATCATGATATATATCTGTAAGATGATGCACTGAAGTGGACCCAAGCGGAGAGAATAGTCACGCCCGAGAGGAGAAAATACTGTATCAGACAGAACAAATTCATTGTTTGCGTTGCTCGAAATACTGAAAGAAAACCATATTTATGGAATTAGGGTGGGGGTTAATATGGATATATTTCTAAAGAGGACTGACTGTTTTCAGAAAAGTTTAGATGGCATTTCCTTTTCCTTTTACCTTCGTTAAATACATATTAAAGGAGTGTTAATAAGCGCAGCGCTGTGTACAGCAATAACCCAGGAAACGCTATATTGCAACTGTTCTATACGCGCCACCTGCTGTCAGAGATTGAATTTGCATTTTCATCAGAATCAGAAAAAGCTTTATTGCCAATTATGTTTGCACATACAAGGAATTTGTCTTGGTGACAGAAGCTTCCAGTACAGAAAGTAGGCTAAAGGACATACATATAGTAAGGTAAGGAAACCACTAATAATAGAAGAGCAATAATAAAAGATAATTCAGCGTCTATGTTTGTTTTGTGCCGTGGCTTCATGTGCTTATTTTTGTTTGTTTTGTTTTTAAGCGTTAGTTTGGCCAGTAACAGAGCAATATAAACATTTAATAAAAGTAAAAAAAATAATAATAAAAACTAAATAAATTGGCAACGAGTATGGGAATCGGCTCATTTGATTGTAAAAGAAAAAAAAAACAGTAATTGGAATCGGTCCTCGAAAAATCCATATCAGTGCATCCTTAACTGGAATAGAGTTAGACATACCTGAAAGACCTGAAAAAGCATGGTTAATTTCAGTTTTATCTTTGAACTATTGTACCTATTTGTGCAAAAGGGTTATCATTTATTACAATACAGTGTTAGTCAACAATGAAAACAATAAGTCTTATTTATTAATTTTATTGATTGATTCATTGTGGCAAGGCCTGTGAAAATTTAGCCAGGGCAAGTAAAAAAATTAAAACCACTGGCCAAACCAGCCAGTTGAACATTTCCTTAGCGTTGAGCCGTGTCTATACGATCAAAATCAGTATCATCACACTTTTACACAGATCTGTAGAACACGTAGGTTACATAATGATATTTTACATTTAAAAACTTAAAATATGTACTTGAAATGAAAACAGGATGACTTTGAATAGCATCATTGTAAAATTATGAGGAAGAGCTGAGCAAGTCTTGCAAATGTATTTCCTGGTCTGAGAGTGACTTTCTGCTTAAACAGGAAGTAATGGATACCCAAAAAAAGGTAGAAATGTACTGTATGAAAGGAGAATGTAAGTGTGTGGAGTGCCAGAAAAGCCAGATGGCTTGTACGGCGGCCTCACGCACACACACACACACACACACACACACACACACACACACCACACACACACACACACACACAGTGCGGGCAAAAAAGTATTAGTCAGCCACCAATTGTGCAAGTCTCCCACTTAAAAAGATGAGAGAGGACTGTAATTTTCATCATAGGTATACCAACTATGAGAGACAAAATGAGAAAAAAAAATCCAGAAAATCACATTGTAGGACTTTTAAAGAATTAATTCGTAAATTCCTCAGTAAAATAAGTATTCGGTCACCTACAAACAATCAAGATTTCTGGCCCTCACAGACCTGCAACTTCTTCTTTAAGAGACTCCTCTGTCCTCCACTCGTTACCTGTATTAAATGGCATCTGTTTGAACTCGTTATCAGTATAAAAGAAACCTGTCCACAACCTCAAACAGTCACAATCCAAACTCCACCATGGCCAAGACCAAACAGCTGTCAAAGGACACCAGAAACAAAATTGTAGACCTGCCCCAGGCTGGGAAGACTGAATCTGCAATAGGTAAGCAGCTTTGTGTGAAGAAATCAACTGTGGGAGCATTTATTAGAAAATGGGAGACATACAAGACCAATGATAATCTCCCTCGATCTGGGGCTCTATGCAAGATCTCACCCCGTGGGGTCAAATGATCACAAGAACTGTGAGCAAAATCCCAGAACCACACGGGGGGACATAGTGAATGACCTACAGAGAGCTGGGACCAAAATAACAAAGGCTACCATCAGTAACACACTGCGCCGACAGGGACTCAAATCCTGCAGTGCCAGAAGTCTCCCCCTGCTTAAGCTAGTACATGTCCAGACCCGTCTGAAGTATGCTAGAGAGCATTTGGATGATCCAGAAGAGGATTGGAGAATGTCATATGGTCAGATGAAACCAAAATATAACTTTTTTTGGTAAAAACTCAACTTGTCGTTTTTGGAGGAGAAATAATGCTGAGTTGCATCCAAAGAACACATTACCTACTGTGAAGCATGGGGGTGGACACATCATGCTTTGGGGCTGTTTTTCTACAAAGGGACCAGGACGACTGATCCGTAAAAAAGAAAGAATGAATGGGGCCATGTATCGTGAGATTTTGAGTGACAACCTCCTTCCATCAGCAAGGGCATTAAAGACGAAACGTGGCTGGGTCTTTCAGCATGAAAATGATCCCAAACACACCACCCGGGCAAAGAAGGAATGGCTTCGTAAGAAGCATTTCAAGGTACTGGAGTGGCCTAGCCAGTCTCCAGAACTCAACCCCATAGAAAATCTTTGGAGGGAGTGAAAATCCGTGTTGCCCAGCGACAGCCCCAAAACAAGCTTAGAGGAGATCTGCATGGAGGAATGGGCAAAAATACCAGCAACAGTGTGTGAAACCTTGTGAAGACTTACAGAAAACGTTTTGACCTCTGTCATTGCCAACAAAGTTTATATAACAAAGTATTGAGATGAAATTGTTAGACCAAATACTTATTTTCCACCATAAATTGCAAATAAATTCTTTAAAAAAATCCTACTATGTGATTTTCTGGATTTTTTTTTTTTCTCATTTTTTCTCTCATAATTGAGGTATACCTATGATTAAAATTACATGCCTCTCTCATCTTTTTAAGTGGGAGAACATGCACAATTGGTGGCTGACTAAATACTTTTTTTCCCACTGTGTATATATATATATATATACATGAAATATACAGTGGGTATAGAAAATAATCACCACCCTTTAAAATAATCACATTTTGCTGCTTTTCAGCCTGTAATGAAGACGGACACAGTTTTTGTTTTATCCAAATGTATTTACTCAGTGCAGCTTATAACATCCAAGTAGAAGATAAAACACCAACATGTCAGAAAAAAATAAAAAAACAGAATCACTGAGTTGGAAAAAAGATCAGCCCCTCCTAAAAATGACTTGTAAACTCAATCAGGTGTAACTAATCACCTTCTCAATGGCACACGAAGCCATTTGACTTTCAACCAGAGATTGTTTTACTATTGGGAGATGAGATGGTCTGTATTACTTACTATTGGAGAAAACATAACGGTCAACTTGGATCACGTGTGCCACGTAAACCAATCACATTACAGCCTTGACATAATTGAATTTCAGTCAGAATTGTGCGACACTCAATCGCCGTTTACGGATAACATAGGAATGAATGAGAAATGCAATAAGCTGAATCCCACCTGTTGCAAAAAGTCAGTGACTTCTCTTATAAAACGGCATTTTTTTCGGTGTAAACTCTAAAAATAATTCAATCCAAAAGTATTGTTTAGTATAAAACATATTCAAGATTAACCGATGGGCTGTCGATTCATTAAATGATAATCTGTTTCCTCAAAAAAGCTGTTTATTCAGCGTAGTGAAGCCTCTCCTCCATTGACATCCATAAAAAAAAAAAAAAAAAACGGCTTGGTCAACTCTCCCACGTGACTGACCAAAGCGGAAGCGTTAAGCATTAGCCGTTACGCTTTTTTGGCTAAAGGTTGCAGGCTTGCCTTCCAGTGGCTTTGTTTTTTTTTTTTTTTTTTTTTTTTATTTCAACTGTGATCAGCTGTGTTAATTTTTTTAGCTCAGTATGAAAATAGCTTTCCTGGAGCATTTCAGTTCTTGGTAGTGCAACTGAAGCAATCAATCAATTATGGGTGGCAAGGCACTGTCAAAAAGACCCGCCGGGATAAAGGTGGACAGACACAATCAGGAGAGGATTCAAAAAAATTTCAAAGCTTTAGTACAATGCCTAGAAGAACAGTGAAATCTATTATTAAAGGGAAGGTATTTGGTCAACACAGACCCTCCCTGGATCAGAACGTCGCTCCAAACTGGATGAAAGAGCAGGAGGAAACTGGTCAGAGAGGCGACCGAGAGCTACAGCAACTCTGAAGCAGCTGCAGGAGTTTATGACAAAGAGTGGTCATTGTGTGCATGTGACAACAATATCACAAATTCTCCACAAATGTGGCTTGTATGGGAGGGTTGAAGAAAAGAGCCGTCCTCAAGAATGCCACATGCAGTTCACCGACTGAGCTTGCCAAAAGAAGGAAAAAATGGATGGGGCAAAATACACTCAAATTCTTGAGGAAAATCTGCTGCACTCTGAAAGTTGTCAACGGGAAGAACGTTTACCTTCCAACATGACAAAGACCAAAAGCACACCGCAAAACTGAGCACGCAGTGGCCTAGTCAGAGCCCAGACCTAAACCCCACTGAAAATCTGTGGAATGACTTGAAGACTGCAGTCCACAAACGCTCACCATCAAATTTCACTGAACTTGAGCAGTTCTGCAAAGAAGAGTGTGCAAATATTGTAAAGTCTAGATGTGCAAAGTTAGTAGAAACATATCCCAACAGACTAAAGACTGTAATTAAAGCAAAAGGCGGTTCAACAAAATACTGACACAAGGGAGTGATCCTTTTTCCAACTCAGTGATTTTTTTTTTTATTTTTTCTGACATGTTGGTGTTATATCTTTCACTTGGATGTTAAAAGTTGCACTGAGTAAATACAGCTGGTTAAAACAAAAACTGTGTTTGTCTTCATTTCAGGCTGCAAAGCAAGAAAATGTGATTATTTTAAAGGGGGCAGATCTTTCTTATCACGTCTCTGCAAAGTTTCCAGATTTAGGTATAGAAAAAGGAAAAGGCGGGAATCAACTCTCTTTGATGTCTCTCTCTCTCTCTCTGTTAGACTAAACAGGGACAACTTTTTGTCCGTCCCCTGTCTCTGAATCACCAGTGATGTCCAGTATCGCCATCTTGTCCACCTCATTACAACTGAAGTATGTTTCTCTGGGGGTGCTGGTACTGCAGACCACCTCCTTGGTGCTGACAATGCGTTACTCGCGTACACTGCAGGCTGAAGGGCCGCGCTACCTGGCATCATCTGCTGTAGTGTGTGCTGAAGTTCTGAAGATTGTTGCATGCATGCTGCTTGTCTTCAGAGACCACAGTGAGTTTGCACTTCTTCAACTTTAATGTGTGAAAACCAAAGTGTTCTGCAGTCTCTCTGTAATGTATTAGAGCTCTAGATAGCAGTGTTCTTTTGAAAGCCCTTGGATGTAAATTTTTATTTGTTTATTAATACATTTTTACAGTGCCTCCAGTTTTTCGCTGAATCCAATACAATATCAAAAAAGTCAATTTTTTTGGAGATCCTGCATAATTTGCCATTACACCATAAAATTATCGCGAAATTTAAGGTCTCACAAAAAACTAAATTATAATTACGAACTGAATTATCCCTAATTTTTATTAAAGTTATTATTTTATTGAAGTGAAACTTTCTCACCAGAGTCTCACATAGCTGCCATGGACCGGCAAAGTAATTTCCTAATGCATTACACCAGAGTGGGGGTAGATTGTTTTGTAGCCCTTATAATAAAATACGGATGACAACAGATGACAAAAGAACTTCTGCTGTTGCTATCTCAGCTGAAGGAAACATCTGCAACATATGGATATGTCTGTGAAATCAAACGCAAGCAGTTAACATTGTCTGAGATAGACGACTGCTGGACATGAGCAAAATGAAGTAAGTAAAAGTGATGATTGTTTTATATGGCTTGGTGGTATGATGGTATCGACAGAGATTTCATTTATATCAGGCACAGCATTCAGTGGGCACTGCAATACGGTTTAAAGCTATTAAACAAATCGAGACGCGATTTAAGAAATACGAAGAGAAAACTCAATCAGTCGTCAGGCAGTCCGTCAGGACTGATGCGGATTGGGTTTGTGGCTTACAAAATTGCCGCGGAGTAACCAAAATGTCCGTTCTTGGCGAGTATTATGTAAAACAACTCAAAAAAACCTGGGATTTTGTCACAAAAGCTAGTTTGGTGTGTACTTTTCAGTGTTTGGGTAGTTTTTGTTACCAGATCCAGCAGCACACAACATCATAAGATGTTGAATTTGGTAAATATCAGTTGCGAGTTGGGTGACCAAAATTCAATGCCGTTTCAAGTCTAATGTCAATGTGGTAATTGATGTCCAATTCCGACGTCAGCTGACGTTGATATTTTGTTGTTTTTAGGTTGTATTGTAAAGTAACCAAAATCCAACATTAAAACAACGTCAAATACCAAAATGCAACGTCTGTCTGACGTCATGTCCAACATCAATCTGACGTTACATAGACGTCCGGTGCCTGCTGGGCTGGATCAGACATAACCCAGTTATTGAGTTATTTATCGTGGGGTTTTTGCGTCCTCTTCAGGAGAGAGCAGTTCAAAGTGCCATCAAATTGATGCATTTCTTTGGTAAAATACAGGTTTGTTTACATTTTATTTTATCTATAAAATCGTTACTGTGCTGTATATCATTTAAAAAAATAAAATTTTTTTGCAAAGCATCATACCGGGGCGCGGTGTGAAGCTGCGTTTCACACTAGCAGCAACTTTTGTCTCTGCATGTCGCCAGGGGTTGGCAATGAGGTCGTTAGTGGGCGTTCTCACTACTGGCTGCCTTGTAGCGTCATTGTTGACAGCGAATCAGTTTTCTTGCCGCTAAATACAAACATATTGAAGGCAAAAGACAAAATATAATATAATATAAATTGAATCCGTACATAAAAACAAAAATGGGCTGCACAGAGATAACTGTGTTAAGCAGCATAACACATAACGTGATGATGGTATACGAATCAAATTAAACATTGAATAACAGGAGCTGCACTGAGTACAGGGCAGACAACAACAACAATAGAGGGCTGTGCAGAGTAGTAACTGTGCGAGGCAGATAACACACATGAATATAGAGTTAACATAACTTGAATCATGCACTCACCAACAGCACTTGGGAAGCTAAGGACTGAACATTCAGCTTGTAAAACCTGGCGAAGGTATTCTGAGAAGACCAGCCGGCTGCAAGGCATATATCCTGAATAGACATACCACTTGACCACGCCCAGGAGGAGGCGATAGCTCTTGTTGAGTGGGCCCTAATGTGAAAGGGCATTCCAAACCTTGACTCCTATAAGCAGCCGTGATAGCATCCACAATCCAGAGGGAAAGTCTCTGTTTTGCCCTTCGTACGACCACCGTAGCACACGTAAAGCTGGTCAGACTGCCGAAAGCTAGCCGAACGGTCAATGAACCGTCAAGTCTTCAAAGCCCTGACGGGGCACTCCGCAATCTGAGCATCCGCATCACGTGAGGTCGATGACTCAAGACAGGGCAGAGAGCAAAACAGTTTGCGCTCTGAAGGGAGTAGATAGGGATTTAGGCACGTAGCCCGGTCTCGTCCGGGTCTCGCAGGTTATTAACAGCGTCCGGTGTGAGGGCTCCGCCCTCTGCCGTCTGCAGGAGCTTTGCCTGAAGCACCTGCAGTACTGCCATGGCATGCAGCGCTGATGCCGCCTCACCGTCCGCTGCGTTGGCCTTGTTAGCGAGGTGGGCAGTGGTCCTGCACGGCTTAGATGTGAGGCTGATATTCGAGCCCAGGGTCTTGGCCGCTGCAGGGCATAGGGGCGCCGCAACTGATACCTCGATGGGGGGAGTGCGCACGTAACCACAGGCCTCCGCCCCGTTCACGTGTGAGAATATGGCCTGCGTGTTAGTCTTCACGAGCTGTTCGTGGACATCGGGGAAGAAGGGGACTGACGCCTTCGAATCAGCTTTCTGGTGAGAGGATCTAAAATACCAGGAGTTGAGCTGACCCTTGGCAGGCTCGTCCGGAGGGCTCCAGGTAAGCTTGAGCTCCTGGACAGCTTTCGTCATGACCCTCACAAGATCCTCCTGGAGGTCTGGGGGCCCCTCGCTGTCAGGGCAGTCACACTCTGATCCCGTCCAATCCTCTTTCTCCGAGGCCGAGATGGACATTGAGTCCTCATCCTCTTCCTCTTGGCCCGAACGACACGAAGTCTGTGATGTTTGGAGGGGGAGGGGCTGGGGGGCCTCACCCCAAACGAGCCATAATGTGGCGAGTCCGAAGCACGCGGGTCGGCAGGTCCACGCAATGCCCACAGTCGGACTTCTCTGCCTCAGCATGGACCAAGCCCAGGCAGGTGACGCAGTTGTCGTGCTGATCTGGCGGTTTGATAGGTCCCGCGCAGATCTTGCAGAATGAACCCATTCTTCAGGTTGTATTGACGCGAACAGGTAAGTAAAGGAGAAGATTCTGACATAATTGTTGCGTGCACCGCATTTTATACTGCCTCTTGAGCTTGTTAGTATTTATATACTTCGTGACAGTTGGCCAGTCAGTTGGACTGGCGTGAGCCAATAGGACTTCAGGAAAGGTTGGAAGGGAAGGAGTTCCCATAGTGGAGAAACCTCTGCGATGTCTTGTGAAAGCTCGAAACGGAACGATCACATAAGCTCTACCGTCTTCTTTCCCGAAAGGCGCTCTTCATTTGCATAAAGTAGAAGGATTCTTAACTTTGTTGCATTGCTGGACACGCCCCATCCGGTGGCCAACGGTCGCTGTCCCTTGAGTCGCCGGAAATTGAAATGAATGGGATCGCGTCGCTTTGTCGTTGCATGTCGTTTGCAGTGTGAACGGGGCTTGAGTCACCTAAACGAGTGTCGCGTCGGTCTTTTCGCATGATGGAAAGGCCTGATGGCTTGCATAAAAGAAAAGATTTTATTCATAAAGATACAGAATATAATACTTTGTTTGGATGTTAAAACATATCCTCAGAGCTGTTTTTTGTTTGTTTATTGGCAGGATATGGAGTCACATCATGTTTCGGCTAGAGTGAAACGCAGGGTGGTCATTAGCAGTTCCTAGCTGAACACGATTGCAGCTCAGGCACGAGAACCAGCACCGTTATGGTGGAAACAGAATAACATTTACTTCTAATGCTTGTTAAACAAATTTAAATATAGGCAATATGTATTGCCTACGTTTTAAAAACTATATAAAATATGCTATGCTGTAAGTGATATAAATAAAGGAAGTTATCATGCAAACCAGTGGTTGTGTGGAGTATTTTACAAAAGTTTAGAGAATATTAAGTTATTCTATAAACTTAATTAATGTAGAGAAAATATGTGAGCCTGGAGGACAAAAGCAGTCTTAAGTTGCACGGGGGTATTTGTAGAAATAGCCAAAAATACATTGTATGGGTCAAAATTATAGATTTTTTTTATGCCAAAAATCATTAGGATATTAAGTAAAGATCATGTTCCATGAAGATATTTTGTAAATTTCCTACTGTACATATATCAAAACTTAATTTTTGATTAGTAATATGCATCGCTAAGAACTTCATTTGGACAACTTTAAAGGTGATTTTCTCAATATTTAGATTTTTTTGCACCCTCAGATTCCAGAAATTCAAATAGTTGTATCTCGTCCAAATATTGTCCGATCCTAACAAAACCATATATCAATGGACAGCTTATTTATTCAGCTGATGATGTATAAATCTCAATTTCAAAAAAAAATTAAGGACTAGATTATAGTTACAAATGACGTAAACCCATTATGTGGGTTAAATAAACACAATTTGCTGGGTAAAATTAACCCAAAATGTGTTCTTTCCTATATTTACCCAGCTCTTGGGTCACAATTTTTTTAGAATGCAATCGGTTATGTCTTAAGTGAAAAACTGGGGAAAAACACATTGGGACGCATGTCAGTACTGGATCCGCGCATTACTGTAGGTCTACTGTAGTGTCCTTAATATTAATGAAACAACAGCAGCAAAAATAAAAAAAACCCTGATAACCCACGAACATCACAGAGACGTCTATTTGACGTCTGCATTAATAGATGTATTTTTTAGAATGTTTGCTCATCTGCTCACCTGACATTTCCTATTAGATGTCCTGGAGGGACTCATATTTATCTGTCCTCATCCAAGGTTTCACTGTCCAGTCCGTATTGCTGTCCTTCCTTTGTCTTTTCTTGAGATTTATGTCATTGTGGCTCTACTGTGTATATTCAAAGCTAATTTCTGCTGCGAGATAAAAAAAACAACAATAATAATTGTGACTTTTTTTATCTCACAATTTTTCTCACAAAACTGAGTTTATATGAGATATAAGCTCAGAATTAAGATGTTAACTCACTGATAAAAAGTTGCAATTTTCTTTTTTTTTATTCCGTGGTGGAAACAAATAGAATTGCAATTTCTTTTATTTTTTTATGTCCTTATGAAAACAAGCACAATATTCAGCGTCCTTTGGTGTATTTTTTTTCTGGTAACATCATTGAAACAGAATTCTCATTCTTGTCAGGAGCTCAGAGCAGAAGAGGAGAGTTGTGCCTCGCTGCATAGGCTCACTGTCTAATGTGCTGTGCTGTGTGTGCCTCTTAGGTTTCAGTGTTCGTGCACTGAATCGGGTGTTGAAGGAGGAAATATTCAACAAGCCCCTGCTAACCCTGAAGTTGGCCATTCCTTCAGGTATCTACACCCTTCAGAACAACCTGCTCTATGTGGCTCTGTCAAATCTAGATGCAGCTACCTACCAGGTGAGAAAGCACAAATCCAGAGGAAGTTTCAGTTTCAGGGAGTTTCATAGAAACCAGAGGCCCACGTGCACTTTTCTTCTTTTTTTTTCAGTTTTGATAAGTATTGATTTGAGTAAATAAAATCTTATTAATACATTTCATTACCCTAAAACATGTTATCATATATATGTTATTTAAAGAAATATTATGCGATATAACTAATGTTTGGAATGCCACCTATAAACATTTGTGTTTACTTAAGATATACAGCATTGTATTTCCCTGAATCCCATAATTTATGCCTTCAAAATGGAGCCAAACATCAATATATAATAAATAATCAAATATAATCAATTTATAACACTTTTTATTGTTATAAATATATCTATATTTATATAGTTAGCTTTCAACTGGACATTAATTTTGTGAAATGAGTCCATGTCGTCTCTTTCGTCACGTTTTTTCTTGCAAATTGCGAGTTTATATCTCCTTCCGACTTTTAACACCTCTGTGAGTTATCAAGTCGCGTTGCGTGATATAAACTCGCACTTGCGATTAAAGTCCAATTTTGAGGGGGGGTGGGACTCATGTCTCAAATTGCGAGTTTATATCTCACAGTTTCTGAACTTTATTTTTCTCAGAATGCGACTTTGTCCGCAATTGCTAGTTTAATCACGCAATTATCAGAAAAAAAATTCCTAATTGGGGAGGACAAATCGCCGTCCACCTTTTTTATTTGTTTATTCAGTGGCGGAAACGGGCTTCCAAACTGAAACCCAATTAGTGTTGTAAAATAAAATAAAAATCTGTAAATTATAGAAAACAATAGTTATAGTAAACATGCTCTCCTATGAAATTAACTGGTCTGGTGCCCCAAAGTAAAAACACATAAAAGTGTGCACAAATAGTCGAGTATTCGATCTGGAATTATTATTTTGAACAATAAAAACACTATTCGAATTTTACTACGTTTTGCTTTGCTGGCCGTAAATGCAGGGAATCCATGATAAATCCTAAGCACACAAACTAAGTCAGTTATAACTAAATGCACTGGGTGGTGCTGTGGAGCGTGTTAACAAGTTGATTGCATTTGATCACAGAATGTCGTTGTCTACCTCGCGAAGTTTGGAATTACTTTGATCAAAATGATCTTACTAAATGATCTTACCAGAGGGATTATCTGTATCTGACAGCGAAATGATGTTGAGACATATGCTTCCTTTAAGTTTCCTTGAGGGAGAGTGCTTTAAGAACAGAAAACACAAAGCGCTGTAAGAAACTTTGCTTAGCACACTGTATTCTTTGTGTCTCTGGAACGTCTGCATCGGTGCACATTCTTATTGTTATAAGACTGAGGAGCCAACTTTCACCTAGTCTCAGCCTCAGACATCACGCCCTTGGACCGTTGGCTGAACTTCTGATGCATATGGCACACAAAATTGGAAACGCTTCAGGAGTTTCGAAGTCATCATCGAATTGGTTGAATTCTACAGGATTTCCGGAAGACATGTGTGTCACGTTCTTTAACGTTCCGCCTGGAAACAAAGATGCTGTGATGCCAAACCAGAGACTATACAGTAGAATACCCAAGACGTGTCACTCATATATAGTTTTGAATGGGGAAAAATGCAACTTCCAATTATGCCGCTCCTATTGACGAAGCCGCTTCTTCTGATAAAGACCAATCGCTAATCGGTAAGTCAACGCGTTCCTGCAGCTGCTATGTTAGAAGTCCCGTTACTAAAGAAACATCATCGTTCTGAGACGTGCCTTAGGTCTGCACTTTCACACTTACTGTTCAAATGCCTGAAAAATAAGCTTTTTTTTAACGCTATTTGAGCAAAAGAAACAACATTTATGAGACAGCTGTTGTCAAATTTCGTTGGTGATTTCAAATATGAAATTTAATCGTAAGCTTGGTGAACAGTTTTGGAGAATAGAGATAGGAGCTGCACTTGCATGACTGAAATAGCTGCCTGAGAGGCGTTTCAAAGATGGCCGCTAGGGCATTATATTCAAATTTAAAAAGCATAATTTCAGTTAGGGGAAAAAAGCTTTTGGCTTCTCTCCTGAGGCCACAAGAGGGTGCGTCCAGCAAAATGTTTACTAATGCACGTTTATTCAAAGTGTAATAAAATAACACGACTATCTTTCAAAAAAAGTGCATAATGTTTAAAATATGTTTATAAACCAATTATAATTAATAAAGTTGCTTAAACAATTAGAAAAAAAACAGCACCATGCATGTATGTAACCAATCACAAAGAGTAGGCTACTTTCTTCATTTAAAAAAACATGAGATACTGTGGGATGGGGAAAAACCGCCATAACGTCTTTAGACATGTTTTTTAAAAGTTGAACTTGCATTAATTTTACATGGCTTTCTAAACATGCCGCTCTCTGCGAGACGCAAGGGCAACGCTGATAGATGTCCCTCTAGAAAATGATAAATATGCATTCTGTGTGAACGGCTTGGTTTCAGTTTTGACGTAAACATCATCTCCACACTGATGCTCTCGTTTTCCGCAATATATGAATAAACAACGAAGCAGTGCCACATCTAGTAGCACTGGATTGGATAGGCTAACAAAAGCATTCAAATGCAATCATCGTCATCGCATCTCGTGCGCCACTGATAAGGCTGCCTGACGGCTGACTATGCGGCTGATGCAGACCTTAAATTCGAATGCAACGTTTTTGCAGCCCTAATGGCCGCCGAGTGAAATGACTTGCCTTAAAGGCACAACATGTAAGATTTTTTTATTAAAATATCCAACAACCACTAGAACAGTGTTATATATTTAACTGACTTACATTATCCCAAATGTTTTGAAAAATGTTTAAATCCAGAGAAATAAGAAAATTTTAACTAGTGACACGGACCGTGCCCATAGTGTCATTGTGTCACCTGCCAATGACATCATAACCCCTCGATTTCCGTTTTGTTTTGTAGAAAACATGTAAACACCAAAGACGCTTTAATATGCTATGTATTTTAATAGACCGGTGACGACCGCACAGAGTAGCATTATAACAGAACTTTCAAATGTATTTATTATGATAAAACGCGCTGCTTTACACAAGGCACGACTGCAGGAGCGGAAGAGGTCGACTGTGTCATAATAAAAGCTCCGCTGCTTTCGAACTGTGTGTCACGCTCGTTCAGCGGCCTCGTTTCGCTTCGATGGCTTTCCGCCTCAGTCTGCTTCATACTACGATGTTAATAAGTCTTTAATACATTAGCTCATCCATGATCTTGATTTCTGCCTGAGTCCCGTCGGATTGCACTGGCTGTGGGGATGAAGAAGACAACTCCTATGATTCCACACTCAGTCCCGGCGTCATCAAACTACGCCTTTGTCTATTTTGAATATGCGCCCTCTAGCGACGAAAACTTACATATTGTGCCTTTAATTGATTGTTGCTTTCCAATATAAATTTCCTGATAATTTACTCACCCCTATGTCATCCGAGATGTTCATGTCTTTCTGTCATTATTCGCAAAGAAATTAAGGTTTTTGAGAAAAATGTTCCAGGATTTTTTTCCTATAATATTCAATTGGGACCAATGGGCTTGAAGTCCGAACTGCTTTCATTGCCGCTTCAAAGGTTCAAACACGAAACGATCGGGTCATTTTTCCTAAAAGAATTGTAATACTTTTTTTAACTGCAAAGCACGTCTTGCACTGCTCCGCGATTTGCGTTCGCAATTCAACACTTACGTATTCCGCATTAAGCGTCTTCGTCTATAACGTAAACAAAAAAACAATGCAGTACGGCTCTGCTCTTGGAGTGTCGCACGCTTGGTTTCGCAATGGCTCTGCTTTTATAATCCCCAAATATTCGAATACAATATTTTTGCAAAATGCTCATCCCTAAAAAGAAGAGATGAAGAGCTGAAACGTATGAAAAATTACCTTACAAATTGGGTATGTCAAAATCAGAATAAGCAGTATATTAGAGGATGGCGTCAGTCAAGATGCTACCAAGGTTTTCCATATTTTTTTCATTCATGTAATTCACAAAGCCGTTTTCAGCATATTAGGCATATAGGGATAGTGAATGTGTGCATATTTTAAAAGAAAACATTATTTGCAAATACTTCAAATGCATTACTTTTCAATAATTATAGTTTCTTTCTTTTTCTTCTATCCCTCTAAATCTCTTTAAATATTGTAATTATTTATTTACTTTAAATAAATTACCAATTATCCCCCGATTAGAATGGAGTGAACTCATAATTCTGTCTTGCCCCCTTTGTAGTTGGTAAGATTTTTGAAAGAAGTCTCACCAAGGCTGCATTTATGTGATTAAAAATACAGTAAAAAACAGTAATATTTTGAAATATTAATCATAAATTTATGCCTGGGTGCAAAGCTGAATTTTCAGTAGTCATTACTCCACTCTTCAGTGTCACCTGATCCTTCAGAAATCATTCTTAATAATAAAAAAAACAAAATAATTGTTTCTACCTATCTCATTTACCATCCTACTGGTTTTCCAGGTTACGTATCAGCTGAAAATTCTTACTACAGCCCTGTTCTCCGTGTCCATGTTGGGCAAAAGTCTCACCATTTACCAGTGGCTCTCACTAGTCATTCTGATGACTGGAATTGCACTTGTCCAGGTAAGTAGCCTTGTGATTTGTGTATCAGGTCAACTTTCTTTGAAACCTACAGTTATAGAACAAGCAGTCTTCTTTTTTGACTGTTAAAACTGAGCATTACTTCATTATTTGCTTTCATTAACAAGGAAAGTAGACTCGACTCTGACCGAGAGCTTGCTCTTAGCTTGTTGCTAACCTAACCATGCTATATTCTAACAAGCATTAAAATAGATAGCACACACAAATATCAGTTAACATAGTTTTTTTTTATTAGACTGAATTCGTTTTGCTGAAACTGTATGGTTTTGTTGATTGACCGCTTTGTGTGATGACCATTTGTCCCACGAACATATACTATGAACTGATGCTCAATACTATAATGTCTTAGACGTAGCGTTTGATAAGATGCCGATATGCTGTAAAAGAGCCTAGGGCCCTATCTCCGACAGCGGTGATTGTTCTTTCAGAGTCTTTTAGATAGCCACACTGGCCCCAAAATATGCATCATGCCTCAGTGTGAGGGAGCTGCCGACACAATGCGCATAAATCACTAATTAAAAGAGGGTCAGCTCTAGTTTTCTTGTTAAAACAAAATTTTTTTGAATTATTTTATAATTATATTAGAAAATATTGTAATATTATATAATCAAAAACATAATTTGTAAAATATTTGGTAGACTACTTACAAATTTCCTTTACAAATTACATGTGAACGTTGATTGTAGTCAGTAATGTAATTTAGATTACTCATTTTAAGTAATGAATTCTGACTACTTTTGGATTACTTTTTAGATTACTTATGACCTAAATCTTT